>JACEFZ010022437.1:602500-605000 GCA_014155875.1 Cepaea nemoralis | reverse complement strand
ATTACACTTTATTTATTACTACCACTATTTCTGCTTCTACTATTACTTCTATTACTACTGCTGCTACGACTACTACTACAATAACCATGCTACTACTACTACTACTACTACTACCACTACTACTACTACTACTACTACTACTACTACTACTACTACTACTACTACTACTACTACTACTACTACTGCTGCTGCTGCTGCTACTACTACTACTACTACTAATACTACAACAACTACTACTACTACTACTACTACTACTACTACTACTGCTACCATTACTACTAATACTCCTACTACTACTATTATTACTACTACAATTACTGCTGCTGATACTACAACTACTACAACTACAACTATAACTACTACTACTACTACTACTACTACTACTACTACTACTACTACTACTACTACTACTACTACTACTACTACTACTACTACTACTACTACTACAAAGACTACTACTACTGACAATGTAGTATCTAGATGATTGTGAAATGTGTATTAATGTATTATTAATAAAAGCAATCTCTTACATTTGCACTACCGCTGCATTGAAGAGATTTTACTCAATTACGTATATGGAACAGGTCTGAAAACGCTAGCAAAACAGAGATTCTACGCTGGCCTTGTGTAGTGAAGTGTATTGTCTGAGAAGAAAGAGAAGAATGGCCAGGTTTAACGCCTTAAACGTTGTCTTATGACCGCGATTCTCAGTGTTTGTTCCACACACCGCCCATTTGCCCTACTATGTTGACTTTTAGTCCTTGACCCAAGGACGTAAATTACGAGTACCCCAGGAGTCGGCGAAGGGTTCAACTGATGGCGAGGGACACTGGTAAATGGGGAAGCTGATCCTCAAGCAAACATCAGTCCGGTGCACTTACTGGCTGTAGCTATTACGAGGGTAAGTTAATAAGTAAGTCACAAATGGCTGTAGAAACATAACTACACATGATAACAACTTGAAACCGATTTATTATTATACATACATTGTCCCTTTATTTCTCAACATAATTTCCACCAATATTGATGCACTTATCCCATCGTTTTATCGGTCATCCCAAACGGGCTGCATAAAACTGCGTGCTCTGTTTTCTAAACCACGTTTTCACTTTACATTCAACTTCGGCGTCACTCTCGAAATGTCTCCCGCCAAGGTGGGTTTTCAGTAGACTTAACACCTAGTGATTTCCCGTAAAGTGTGTGCATAGCTGGGTAGAAAAAGTTACTAGGGCGAGTCAATAAGTAAGTCACACAGTTTTGTGGGGTTGTGGGTAAATGAAAACAAGGCACGCAATTCTATGCAGCCGGTTTGGGAGGACTGATAAAACGATGGGATAAGTGCATCAATGTTGGTGGAAATTATGTTGAGAAATAAAGGGGCAATGTATGTAATAAAAATAAACTAGTTTCAAGTTGTTATCATAATTAGTTATTTCTCTACAGCCATTTGTGACTTACTTATTAACTTACCTCCGTACTTATAGTAGTAGTAGTAAAACGTATGTGGACTATCCGTGAGTTCAAAGCGAACGACCACAAGAAGAAGAAGGAGGAGGAGGAGGAGAAAGAGAAGAAGTAGAAGAAGGAAGGAAGGAAGGAAGGAAGGGAGGGAGGAAGGAAAGAAAGAAAGAAAGAAAGAAGAAGAGAAGGCGAAGGGAAGAAGAAGGGAAAATAAGGGAAGAAGAAGAAGAAGAAGAAGAAGAAGAAGAAGAAGAAGAAGAAGAAGAAGAAGAAGAAGAAGAAACAATAATACACCAATTCTTACGTCGTTTGAGGTTAGGTGTTAACATACGGTGTGCTAATGGTGAGGTTCAGTTGGACTCAAATATTGACTTCTCGTCCTTGACTTAGGGGTGGAAATCACAATTACCTCAGAAATCAGTGTGGGTTCGCCTGATAGCGAGGGACACTGGTAACGTAGAAAGCTAGTCCATCATGGACTTCGCTCGAGTTTAGGGCGATAGATATGACTTTTCATATCAACTATTTCTGCCCGAGATGACGTTGCCGTTAGGCTTAGACACGTTTACAGTTTTCGATCTGGAGTTAGAATTGTTGCCTGGACTCCGCCTAGTTTGTGTCTGCCTTTAATAGACACATTTATCTAGAAACCCCAGTTCCAGTTTCTTGATAGTATTGGAATCTGTAATGAATGACAGGCAGGGTTTCTGGGCACTATCACTTTATCTACTCTGGGTAATGACCAGTATGGATCCGTCGAGTCGGTCTCTGGGCGTTTCCTAATCCATTTCCCCCGTAAATAACAAGTCTGGGCTTTGTATTTCACCTTACAGTCCTTCACTTTAAAGGTAATTACAGTGAGAATGTAATTCCCCCCCCCCCCCCCCCCCCCCATCCCTCATTACCTTCTAGTGTGCGGGTGGAACTCTCTGACTACGGAAAACGCAGGAAAAGAAATGCGAGCGAAACAGCAGAGAGTGTAATGAACAGTTGTGGACAAGTACAATGAAAGGAGAAGACTCCAATATTGACGAACGAA
>JACEFZ010022437.1:560000-597500 GCA_014155875.1 Cepaea nemoralis | reverse complement strand
ACTACATTGGTAGTACCTTTGGTAAGAATGAATGTCATGACCTTTTCAGGGCCCATTCCCCACTGGTCTAAGCCTGACATCCAGCTCACGCCTCCGGACAACAGTTGTGACAGGCTGGCTAAACCAGGCGTGGGCAACCGATTCGGCTCAAACAAATCGGTAAACTTGTGTATGCCTACCCAGCATGTGAAACCGGGATTTGGCAGACTGCGCGGAAGAAATCGTTAATGATTCAACGGGCAAGACGGCGTTTACCTGCAAAGCGTTGTGGAACGTATAAGCACGACAAGGCACGTAGAGCGTCCTGGTCATTCACTGGAGCTGTAATCGTCTCCATTTGTCTTGTCTTGCCACTGGACTCAGATGGTCTCAGACGAGAGAGAGTGTGGTCGACGAATTGCGCAACTCTTCCTCACTTTAATCCATTCATTGCGCAAGTCATTCTTCATTCCCTTCTTTTTCCTAACTATGTCGCGTATGTATCTGTTTGTTCGTGAATGTTGCTTAATAGTATCTCTTTCCTAACTATGTCGCGAATCTATCTGTTTGTTCGTGAATGCTGCTTAATGGTGTGCCTTTTCTAACTATGTCGCGTATCTATCTGTTTGTTCGTGAATGTTGCTTGATTACATGTCTTTCTGAACTATGTCACGTATCTATCTTTCTATAACTTTCTCTGTTGAACTGTATATTCTGACTGTATTTTCTGTTTATTTAACTGCATATTCTGATTGCATTTTGTATGTAAGAAAAAATAAAGGACCCCTTTCACGCTTCAAGACGTATCAGACAAAGGTGCTAGTTAGATTCATATCTTTAACAGGACGTAGCAGTCAACTCCATCGTCTTTGGGCACGTCTTTACATTCATGTGTTTGCCACTGTTTTCTGAACGACCAACACTCATACCATTGTAGGGAAACCAAGACAAGGCGATCTGTTTCCAAATCGCCCGCAGCTGTGTTTCGAACGTGGTATGCGGGTTTACAAATTGCATTAGAAACCCCTATTTACAGAGTCGGCTAAGAACAGTGCTAGACCCATATTTCTATAGAGCTATCGACATTTGGTAGATTATGAGGTCAGTATCACGCGGGTCGCCTTTACTTCGCAGGATATACATGGTACCCATAATAGGCTGGGTCGATCTGGGAGCCCATGTACATTTTCAAACATCCGAATTCGCCCAGCTGCGGATTGAACAAAGCAGCAGGTTTGTGTATACAAGGCAGCAGGTTTGTGTCTACAGGCAGCAGGTTTGTGTCTACGAGGCAGCAGATTTGTGCCTACGAGGCAGCAGATTTGTGCCTACGAGGTAGTAGGCTTGTGTCTACGAAGCAGCGGGTTTCTGCCTACGAGGTAGCAGGTTTGTGTCCACGAGGCAGCAGGTTTGTGCCTACGAGGCAGCAGATTTGTGCCTACGAGGTAGTAGGCTTGTGTCTACGAGGCAGCGGGTTTCTGCCTTCGAGGTAGCAGGTTTGTGTCCACGAGGCAGCAGGTTTGTGCCTACGAGGCAGCAGGTTTGTGTCTACGAGGCACCAGGTTTGTATAGATCTGTTCTACATGGGGAACCCTACAAATAGCTACGCTACCGTCGACAAAGCTCTAGTGATCATTGGAGAAGACGTAAGGTCGTCTAGCGCTTCAAGGTGCAGACACGACAGTGGTGGATATGATTGGTCTGATCGCATCAGCCCTCCAGTTCCGATTGGTCCATAACAATGATGGGAGAGCACCATATGCTCAGAACGTCTGCAGGAATGTAAAAGAAGGATCTTTTACTCAAGTAGTCTAATTGTGGTGGTCTGATTGGTCTCGAGGTATGGTGTCCGCCTCGAGTGTTGCAGGTCCCGGGTTCAAGCCCCGGTGAGGGCCGGGATGTTTTTTTCACGTGGACTTCTAGTAACAAAATTTCCCCTGGTCTCTAGATAGTGAGATCGGACGGCCGTGTGCATTGTTGCGAACGTAAAACATCCCTTGGCAGTTGGAAATCGAAAAACAGTAGCCTAACGGTGCTGCCCGGGTAAAATTTCGAGTTAAACATCTACCCAAAGTATTTCAGTATCCTCGCCGGTGCTACGGAGTTAGTGCACTCAGCTGAGATTCTCCGGACTCAGATTTAGTTAGGAGTAGAACGGAGCACTTATGGGTTACACCCGTGTGCCGTGATGTTGATCCATCGACTACACTAAACTAAACTAGGCAGACTAGCGCGTAGACTGGCTGATAGGTAAGTAGATCAACTGAAAGACCTCTGGACAGGTAGCTATGAGGTTAAATAGGTATACCCATTGTAAACGGGTTGATAAGTAGGTTAAGTGATCTGCTTATCCTTTACATTACGTTGCAGTCAACCTTAGCATGCATTAGGCTGTTAGTGATTTACCGGACAATTTTACGCAGGAAGCCAAAGAAGATTAATAAACCAACACAGAACTGGTGTTGTTAGCCGCTACACGCTGCGGGATTTACTGAGGAGGGGATCCGAGCACTTATGGACTGAATGGTTCGATGTGCAATGAGGATGATCTGTCGCTAACTGACAATTGTACGTTCAGTACTTTACCATTGGCTCCTCCGTGGCGAAGAAGTTACGGACGCAATTCGTAATCCCTCATACCGCGTTCGAAACACAACGCAGGCAATTTGGCAGTAGACCGTCTTGCGTTGTTGTTGTTTTTTTTTTTGTTTTTTTAACGAAATGGTATGGGTGCTGGTCGTTCAGAAAGCAATGGCAAACTACTGTACGTAAACTTTCCAAGATATTACAAACATCATTAAAATGCAGAGGTTGACTGCGACGTCATGTAAAGGATATGCAACTAACTTTAACTGTGCTATTGCTTTCTGAACTGCCGACGCTTCATACCATCGAAAGCAACCCAAAGTGATCTGCTCCCAAATCGCCCTCGGCTGGTTTAGAACCCTCTAAGTCGTGGAATTGTGAAACTGCATTCACTACAGGTAGGTCAATATATGGATAAATGTATGGACAGGTGGATTAATGAACACGACAAATCTTTATAATGTAGGCCAGCGGACAGATATCTGTGTAAGTTGAGTTGATTCAAGAATCGACATCATAGATTTCAGGACATTTCCATGGTGCTTCGTCCTCATCTTCAACAGCCAGGGAAGAGTTCCAATCTTAGGTTACCAGTAGTAGTCTGATTATGTGTCCATCTGGCCTTTCCTATGAATCTTGAATGTCGATCAGATCCTCTAGTCACTCCCTGCAGCACCATTCTCTCCAGCCCGTGATGTTCTACCTGTTCTTCCGCACTATGCACACGATCCCACAGGGGCCCCGACCATGTCTGCTTTATCACGCACCAATACCCCACCAAGTGGCATGTTACTACATACCTATATAGCTAGCTTTATCTATACCTATACAGGTATGTAGTGACGTACCTGGATGTACAAGTGTTTATCTGAAAGTTCATAGTTAGAGCATTGCTTTGCTCATCAGGCAGCTTCTCACAGGTTGTCTTCTTCGAGATGTATTGGTGTTACCTTTCCTCTGGAGTAAACTAGGTATGCCGGGAGAGGGATCATGCTGCATGGGCAACACATGGTCTCTAAATTCAGCCCAAGCTTTGTACTTTGGAGAGGTATAACTCCAGTTTACAAACTATCGTCTATCAAAGGGGCAAAGTGCCGGGTGTGTATGTGTGTGTATCTGAAAGTACTTTGAAACAACCATACAAAACAATTGACAGCAAGAAAAATAATACCCCTTCTTCCTCTGCTTCTTTGTTCCTCTTTCGAGAAGAGAGCGTCACATCTAGTTTTGCACAACACAGGTCGGTAATGCATCTGTGTAACGTTTGCTTCCTCTAGACATATTAAATCCAAGATAACGGCTCTAACTGCCCGTGGGTAGTTTTGTCTTTCCTAGTTTGCTTGAGCAGTGACCGTTCATTTCAACTGCCGTGGGGTTTTTAACGTGCTAAATTTTGCAAACGGGACCTCCACTTTTTCAGCCCTCATTCGAGACGTCTATGTATCCGATATCACTATCCGAGAGATCATGCGACGATTGTGGTTCCTGAAAAAATCCCAGCCCTGTATTGGGATCGGACCAGGCATATTCTGAGGCTGAGATGGGCACTCTAGCTTCCCAGCCATGGCCCCACAAGATAAATAATACTACAATGTAGACAACGGGGCGGAGATGAAACAAAGTGGTTTATTATTAGAACTAATTCAAGTAAAAGGAAGGCGGGAATTATTTATACTGACACCCGAATCTAGTTACAAGGTACCACAACCCAGTAACAAACACCTGCTAATGTGGAGGTCTTTATTCCGTGTACCACACAACTGGTATTTCCTTAAGACAACCTTAAGCAAACGCCAACACGCTTCGGTTTCCCAAACAACAAGGGAAAGAATCACCAACCATTCAGTGAAGTTGGCGCGGCCAGGTGAAAACGATCCCGATAACAAAGAAGTAAAGAAATATACAGAAACGATACGGCTGGTTGCCTGTCGATGTGGGGGTGCTTAGAAGGATGTTGCCATCAGAATTGTTCAGTTGCCATCAGAATTGTTCAGTTGCCAAATGGGGTTTTCTCGGTCACTTGCATATTTCCATGCCTAGTGTATTGTCATGCGAAGGCTGATTTTAACGCTGTCAGTGAGAGATGTTCTAAGCCGGCCTCCACGAACACCCCGGGTACAGTCGGCCATTAGCAAGTCTCCAAACAAGCTCCGCGGTTAACTAGACGCCACAGCGAAGCCTGAAGACACCAAAGACCGTTGCTAGAATGTGGACCAATGGAAATCGCTCACTGAAAATTTGCTGTTTTGTTCTAAAAATAAAACAAAAGAAATTTAAATAAATAGGGTTTGAATTTGGCGGCTTTCGTTGTATATTTCAAGTCGGTCGCGTGATCATTTTAATTTGTCAACATCACGTTAGTAAGGTCTTAGTCAGATATGACTATCTGCTTTCTGTTTGTGCCGAATTGTTGGGCGGTCCTCACCAAACAAGACATCTCACTTTGTGCCAACGACTTCGGGCGGAGAAGCATAAATAGGACTAAATGTCATGGCAGGATAGACCATTCCCAAAGCCTTTGTCGGCAACTGGTCTAGGATCGAAGCTCCGACAGGCAGACAGTTAGAGCATTGTCTCTCTGATTCGGTAGCTTCTGCAGCTTGTCTTTTTCCAGATGTATTTGAAGCCTTGGTAGGCAACTGATCTTGGATCGAAGCTCCGACAGGCGGGCATCTAGAGCATTGCTTTGCTCCTCCGGCAGCTTCTGCAGCTTGTCTTGTTCCAGATGTATTGGTGTTATCTTTCCTCTGGAGTAAACTAGGCAGGCCGAGAGAGGGTTCATGCTGCATGGGCAACACATGGTCTCTACAATTCAGCCCAGGCTTTGTGCTATGGAGAGGTTATTATCTGATAATTTTTTTTAATTATTATTATTTTTTCTTTTTGTTTGTTTGTTTATTTTTGAAGCTCAAGTAACTTAAAAGCTTATTTTTGAAGCTCAATAACAATTGTCCGTCACACAATGACTATCGTCTGTCACAAAATAACTATCGTCTGTCACAAAATAACTATCGTCTGTCACAAAATAACTATCGTCTGTCACAAAATAACTATCGTCTGTCACAAAATAACTATCGTCTGTCACAAAATAGCTATCCTCTGTCACAAAATAACTATCGTCTGTCAAGGCGGCAAGGTGTACGTATACCATCTCGTAGCAGGTCAGTTACAGAAGGTCACTGGCATGACGGCCCGCTGGAAAGACTCTCGGTCACTTGCCCTTTTCCATGCCTCGTATATTGTCATGCCCAAGATGTCTTCAACGCCTTGTGCCCTCCTTCATGCTATACGACCCCTGCCTCCTCTCCCAGGAACCATGCCTTCCACTACTGTTCTTTCTAAATCGCTGTGGCGTCTAATATTGATGAAGTATAGGGTGTATTTTTAATGATTGTACAGTGTTTGAAAATATTGCCTGTCCAAGTTTTGTATTCGCCCTCTGTAAAGTTCATGCAACATAATAGGTAACTCCCCAACCACACATGCTACTACTTCAAGTGCACTTGGCTTATTTTTGCGTGTGGATTAGCTTTCCCATGACTAGTGTCCCTCGCCATCTGGCGAACCTACCCCGACTTTAGAGGTACTTGTAGTTTACGATCCCCAAGTCAAGGACAAGAAGTCAACATTTTAATCCACCTGGCCGGTGTAGGGGTTGAGCACGCTGCTTAGGCATCAGCACACTGGATGTTTAAGAACTGCGCTCTTATCTATTCTTTCATGCTGACCTCCGGTCCACAGTTTGAGAACCAGTGATAAACCAGAAAACTAAAGTTTGTGAAGAAGAAGTAACGCTTATCTAAAATATCCCCAGACTGTTTGTTAGCGTTAGTTTCTCGCCAAGTTTAGTCTCACCTGCGCACCGTCCTGACGGTTTTGTTTGCTTGTTGGATTTATTTGTCGGGTGGAGAACGTCTTTATCTTGAAGCATCGGGTTTTGTTGTCCTTGCCACCAGGTCTGAGCAGTGGCCGTCTCTTATCTACCTCCTGATGTTGCTGCAGATGCTGTCCTTGAAATAAATGTACGTGGCATGTGTTTCTTTGCCATTCTTATTTTATTGGTAGTGGGAATCACGGCAGATCTTTCCCCGTTGTCATGTCGTTATCATCAAGTTGATCGGGCTGTTGTTGTTGTTGTTGTTGTTGTTGTTGTTGTTGTTGTTGTGTTTTTTTAAAGCTTCCTAATCCTGCTTTGGCAAGCTGCCTGTCTTCGGCTGCTCACTTCATTGCCATGGGAAACAGGGTGCTTTACAGGACATCGCTGTCAACACCAGCATTTTACTGCTGTCGTTGATTTCATGGCAAGATTACGCTCAGTAGTTTGCCATTGCTTTCTGAGCGGCCGGCTCACTTATCCCGTACCGAAGGTGAATTAACACAACGTATAATGCGGAAGCACAACAGTTACAAGAACGTTTTGACAAAACTCTTTATCAGCAATCAAAATATTATTCTTCGCTTTTAATTATTTATTTTTTACATTGATAATTTTGTGTGTGTTTATTTGCGATCGCTACGCTTTTAACTCAAGCGTAGTCCATAAACGTACTACTACTTCTAGTGCCCTGGACTGATATTTTTTTAGCGACGATTATTTTTTAACTTTTATCAATGTACCTCGCCATCAGACTAACCCACTCCGACGTCTGCGGTACTTGTATTTTACATCCCCAAGTCAAGGACGAGAAGTCAGCATTTTAGTCCAACTGACCGGTCATTTGGTTGAACCCGCACCTCGGCATCAGCGCACCGGAAGTTTAAGAGAAAGCACTCTTATCCGTTCGGTTGTGCTGACTCCCTGTTCCCCGATAATGACTTTTGTCAAAACGTTATTGTAACCGTTGTTCAAGAGGATTCTAAAACAGTCGTTTTGAGCTTGATCCCTAACTATAACATTATTTTCCGACTGAGATGTCTCGGGAATCGACGCAGTCTCATAACATGAGTCCCGGGAATTCTCTGAGAAAGTCAAGACCCCTGTCGTGACATTGACAATATTACCCATATTCTAGCCCGCTCCGTGGCGAAGAGTTTCGGACGCAGTTCGTAATCCTGCATACCGCGTTTGAAACACAGCTGCGGGCGATTTGGCAGCAGACCGCTTTGCGTTGGTTTTTTTACGAAATGGTATGCATGCCAGTCGTTCAGAAAGCAACGGCAAACTACTGAACGTAAATTTGCCAAGTTATCACAAACAGCAAAAAAAAAAAAAAATGATGGGATTGACTGCGACGTCCTTTAAGGGATATGCAACTAACGAATACCCAGTATATGGCCCTCCACTGTCCGTTTTACTTATGCACATTGGGCTGTCAATGAAACCCCAACGACATACAGAGGGGACACGACCAACCAAGGTCTAATCTCAGCCAGTCTGCTCATGCTGAACTGATTCATAACCTAGTTACATTCTTATTTGAGACCCAAACAGATGCAAATCTAGCATCGCCCATGGAACACTCCACTGATTCGTGAGTTTGGGGAGGGGGAAGGAGAGCTCTGCGACACGATTCTCGTGGAGATGGCACTTTGGTACTGGATCGAGAGGAGAGTCTCTACACCATCTTAAGTTCTTTTGATGCAAGCCCTTTATGGGACTCACTCTAACTGAACCTAAATGTGTATCCGACTTTAGTGTTAACAGATTCAGTTCCAAACCAAAGGTAGGTTTGGATCAAACAAAAATGGATGGTGAAAAATGGGACTTATGGGTGTGTTACAGTTATGACCTAAAAGTTGTTAATATGGTAGCAGACATGTTGTATTATACATCACATTAAAGGAGGTTTCTTATGGAAAACTACTGTATTGATATTTTAATTTAGACAACATTTCGCAGTGTCAACATTTCGGCGATACATAAGCCCATGGCAGATACGGGAGGTCATTAATACAATTAATCATCCCATGGCACTCAGTTAAAATTCTCAGCCAAGCGAGGAATCACAAACAACAACAACAACCGCGGGAGACAACATAAGTTAATACGTGGGACTTGCCTGCATGTGTTCGTTGGCTTGAGCTCCAACGCGAAGTCCTGTATGTCGGATGAAGGCATCCTGTTGTCCAGCATCAGTGTGATGTCATACAGGACCTGAGGTTTGCGTGAGTATACGTTGGCTGGCTTATTGGTGTGCAGACTGGTGGTTCCTCGCCGTACAGGCAGACACTCGCCGACTTCGGAGGAATCGGCGATCCTACTGACTTTAGCCAAGACCCCGAAGGGACCTGTTGCCCAGGAGGCTCGACGAGGACGCGTCAATAGGTCTTGGCCAGTATATAACCCGGCCCTGGTGCCTTGGAAACACCTCTCTGAAAGAGTTATAACTGCAGAGCTGACAAAGACCAAACCCAGACTCCCAACTGTTCAGTTTATAAACAGGCTGCTCCCGTGTAGTAGGACCCCAAAAGGAGGAATAGAAGAGAGAAAACAAGCGGGTCCCCAAAATATGCGTGGTACCTAACGTCGCACATATCGCAGCTTCTCTGTGATACACACACAACGACACAAACTGTCTTTTTACGACGAAAAAAGGCATCTTGAGTGGTGTACTGTTAGTTAGTTAGTCGACAGATCAACCTCATTGCACATCGAAACATTCAGTCCATAAGTGCTCGGATCCCCTCCTTAGTAAATCCCGCAGCGTGTAGCAGCTAACGACACCAGTTCTATGTTGGTTTATTATTCTTCTTTGGCTTCCCGTGTGGTGTTCTTGTTTGACCACACCTCTTTTAATTTGTTGTTCTCGCATCCTGACCATGTTGTAGAGTCACAGTCATCACTTGGTTCTCGGAAACCCCTTACTTCTCGTAGACAGTTGTACAGTTGTTATAGTTTATAGTTTAGTATTAGTTCAGTCGACGGATCAACATCACGGCACACGGGTCTAACTTATTGGTGCTCCGTTCTTCTCCTAACTCAAGCCTGAGTCCGGAGAATCTCAGCTCAGTGCATGAACTCCATAGCACCGGCGAGGATCCTGAAATACTTTGGGTAGATTTTTAACTAGAAATTTTACCCCGGGCAGCGACGTTAGGCTACTCTTTTTCCATTTCCAATTGCCAAGGCATTTTTACGTGCGCAATAATACACACGGGCGTCCGATCTCACTATCCAGAGAGCCGGAGAAATTTATTTTACTAGAAGTCCACGTGAAAAAATCCCGGTCCTCACCGGGGCTTGCACCCGGGACCTCCAGCACTCGAGGCGGACACCATACCTCGAGACCACTCAGCCCCACGTTTTAAGTTCCTTGGCAGAAGCATGCTACCGGTCTGTGATGTGATAGGACTATCACATTATGTAGGCCTGAAAGCATGGAGAAATAGATGGCCAGTCTTTCCCCCCTCTTAGCGAACGGCGAACGCAAATGTCTAACAGTCATCAAACCGCTGTGTTATGTTGGATGACTTTACTGCACATTGGGTATTCCCATTCGTGCTCAATCCCTTAATGCAGCAGCCATCCTAACGTATTTCTGCTCTCTGTTGCCATGTAGAGTTGATTACGGCACCTCCTCTCTTTCCCACGAAGGTTGCATTGACTTGCTTGACCAGACTTGACTCCCAGCTCGTGCAATCGGGTTAGAGTTGGTGTCTCGTCGGTATCCGCCAAACGAGTTCGTGCTGCATTGATTATATCAGCCCTGCCCATGCCTCTTACCGTTTGCGTTGGCGCATTATTTTCCAGTTGGTCTGCGCGTTTGTTACTTCTTATTCCGTCTGTGTACATCTAGGTGGGTGATGTGAGGCGCGACTTCCAACTACTGTCTGTCTATTTGGAGCGGAGGCAGCCGGTTTGCAATTTTCTGCAGCAGGGTTGTGAAGTCTGATATGATTTACAACGTGTGTGACTTCCTGTTCTGCTGCCCATGCAAGTGCTGCGGAGGCAGCGTTGATCCCCATAGAAAGATTTAATGTAGTTGTCTTAAATGCGCTCTCTTTGATCGTTCAATCCGATCGTTCAAGTGCAATCCTCTTTGATCGTTCTCCCCATCTGCTGTGCTATGTTAACCCACGATGGCCTTGAGCCGCGCTACCCGACCCCATCTGTCTAGGTATTGATGTCTTCTGGACGTGAATGTTGTTCGAGCAAACCCTTCCTCCCAGTGTCGACCGGTGCAGGCAACTGACCCCTGCAGTATCTTCCTAATGTAATGATCACCTGAGAGTGTGTTCGCAAGTCCTCGGGTGAACGCGTCCATTCTTCTCCGTGTTGAAGATCATCCAAGTCATAGACCAGCTTGATGATGAATCTCTTCAGCCTTGCCATCCAGGAGCGACCTCTTTTAAGGTGCACTCCCTCACTGTGGTCAAAAGCGCTGTGTAAAGGGTGGTTTACATCAGATGCTACTCTCATGTACGCCTTAACTGATTCATTGCCGAAGAAATATATAATAACACATGTGAGCTCCGAGGTAGCCAGAAGGACGATATATCGCCATACTAGAGTCATCGTGTTGTTTTATTTCGTGGCATCTTCCGCAATTTCAGTGCTCAGTGAATGAAACATTATACTTGTTCATTTTATTGTGTATGATGCTTGGTCCATACCTACTGTTCATTTGGCACTGAATCAATACATCTGTTAAATTGTGTGTCTAGTGGCCATCGTTGGTAAATCAAGGATGTGCCACATGGCCGAGCAAGAGGCATTCTTTGTGCAGCCGGGTGTTAGTCTCGCTGCTTCATTTTGCACCTTGTCTTATCTTTCCATCTGGTCTTGCTGACCTTAAAGAGACTCGATCCGTAATCTGTGTCATCTGATCACGCTCATGGCATTATCGGCGTTGTGTCTTAGTGATCTTTTTTAGTTGCGCATTAATCCGCCATTAGTTAAAAAATGCTTTCCCTTGCCGTGTAATCCATGCGCGTCCTGTTCATATTGTTCGTCTAATTGCTAAATAATAGGCAAAATTTAGACGTCTGTGGTTATGTAATTATCTGCAGACAACTCAAACATTCTCGACAGTGATTTCCTGGCAAACGAGACCATACGGATTTTTTATGTCCTTATAATATCTTCTGTCTGTCTGTCTGTCTGTCTGTCTGTCTGTCTGTCTGTCTGTCTGTCTGTCTGTCTGTCTGTCTGTCTGTCTGTCTGTGTCTGTCTGTCTGTCTGTACGCCCGTCCGTACGCCCGCATGTCATCCATCCATCCATCCGGCCGCGGAGGAATACTTCTCAGCCAAAGAGAGAGAGTCAAGGCACTGGTGGACAACGACAACACTATTAACAACAATAACATTACTAAAATCACTCTACGTGAGTTTTGATTCTGGCAAGTGTGTTTAGACAGACAGATAGATAGACAGTCAGACGGGAGACAAACAGACGAAACTTTTGAGTAAAATATTCAATAAATCTGATTTGTGTGGAAGCACTAATTTTAACACTGTAATATACCAAATCCAAAGGAAAAGGGCAAGATGGCGTTCAAGAAGCGACTGCATCACAAACGCACGCAAAGGCACAAGGATTAGATGCATGGTAGGCTGAAGAACATTGCTCAGAATAGGAAGCAAGGAGGTGACTTGAACAGACACTTGCAAAACTAGTTTTAGAACTGACTTATCTAATAAAGATGACGGTGATGATGATGTGGTGATGATGATGTGGTGATGATGATGTGGTGATGATGATGTGGTGATGATGATGTGGTGATGATTATGTGGTGATGATGATGTGGTGATGATGATGTGGTGATGATGGTGTGGTGATGATGGTGTGGTGATGATGATGTGGTGATGATGATGTGGTGATGATGATGTGGTGATGATGGTGTGCTGATGATGATGTGGTGATAATGATGTGGTGATGATGGTGTGGTGATGATGGTGTGGTGATGATGATGTGGTGATGATGATGTGGTGATGATGATGTGGTGATGATGATGATGTGGTGATGATGATGATGTGGTGATGATGATGTGGTGATGATGATGTGGTGATGATGATGTGGTGATGATGATGTGGTGATGATGATGTGGTGATGATGATGTGGTGATGATGATGTGGTGATGATGATGTGGTGATGATGATGTGGTGATGATGATGTGGTGATGATGATGTGGTGATGATGATGTGGTGATGATGATGTGATGATGATGATGTGATGATGATGATGTGATGATGATGTGGTGATGATGATGTGGTGATGATGATGTGGTGATGATGATGTGGTGATGATGATGTGGTGATGATGATGTGGTGATGATGTGGTGATGATGATGTGGTGATGATGATGTGGTGATGATGATGTGGTGATGATGATGTGGTGATGGTGATGTGGTGATGGTGATGTGGTGATGGTGATGTGGTGATGGTGATGTGGTGATGATGATGTGGTGATGATGATGTGGTGATGATGATGTGGTGATGATGTGGTGATGATGATGTGGTGATGATGACGTGGTGATGATGACGTGGTGATGATGACGTGGTGATGATGACGTGGTGATGATGATGTGGTGATGATGATGTGGTGATGATGATGTGGTGATGATGATGTGGTGATGATGATGTGGTGATGATGATGTGGTGATGATGATGTGGTGATGATGATGTGGTGGTGATGATGTGGTGGTGATGATGATGTGGTGATGATGATGTGGTGATGATGATGTGGTGATGATGATGTGGTGATGATGATGTGGTGATGATGATGTGGTGATGATGGTGTGGTGATGATGGTGTGGTGATGATGGTGTGGTGATGATGGTGTGGTGATGATGGTGTGGTGATGATGGTGTGGTGATGATGATGTGGTGATGATGGTGTGGTGATGATGGTGTGGTGATGATGATGTGGTGATGATGATGTGGTGATGATGATGTGGTGATGATGGTGTGGTGATGATGGTGTGGTGATGATGGTGTGGTGATGATGATGTGGTGATGATGATGTGGTGATGATGATGTGGTGATGATGGTGTGGTGATGATGGTGTGGTGATGATGATGTGGTGATGATGGTGTGGTGATGATGGTGTGGTGATGATGGTGTGGTGATGATGGTGTGGTGATGATGGTGTGGTGATGATGATGTGGTGATGATGATGTGGTGATGATGATGTGGTGATGATGATGTGGTGATGATGATGTGGTGATGATGATGTGGTGATGATGATGTGGTGATGATGGTGTGGTGATGATGGTGTGGTGATGATGATGTGGTGATGATGATTGTGGTGATGATATTGTGGTGATGATGGTGTGGTGATGATGGTGTGGTGATGATGATGTGGTGATGATGATGTGGTGATGATGGTGTGGTGATGATGATGTGGTGATGATGATGTGGTGATGATGGTGTGGTGATGATGATGATGTGGTGATGATGATGTGGTGATGATGATGTGGTGATGATGATGTGGTGATGATGGTGTGGTGATGATGATGATGTGGTGATGATGATGTGGTGATGATGATGTGGTGATGATGGTGTGGTGATGATGGTGTGGTGATGATGGTGTGGTGATGATGATGTGGTGATGATGATGTGGTGATGATGATGTGGTGATGATGGTGTGGTGATGATGATGTGGTGATGATGATGTGGTGATGATGGTGTGGTGATGATGATGATGTGGTGATGATGCTGATGTTTTTGTTCGCTCGCTTTGAACTCAAGCGTAGTCCACCCACGTGCAACTACTTCAAGTGGACTGGACTGATTTTTACGTGTGGATCAGCTTTCCTTATTACCAGTGTGCCTCTCCATCAGACGAACTCACTCCGACTTCTAATGGTACTTGTAATTTACGTCCCTAAGTCAAGGGCTAGAAGTCAACATTTTAGTCCAACTGACCTGTGTACGGGTTGAACTCGCTACCTCAGCATCAGCACACCGGATGTTTAAAAACGAGCGCTCTTATCCAGCGGTGGATACAGACAACACAGCTGTGGATACAGGCAACACAACGGTGGATACAGGCAAGACAAGGGTGAATAAGGCAAAACAAAGGTGGATACAGGCAACACAAGGGCGAATAAGGCAAAACAAGGGAGGATACAGGCAACACAAGGGTGGATACAGGCAACACAAGGGTGGATACAGGCAACACAAGGGTGGATATAGGCAACACAAGGGTGGATACAGGCAACACAAGGGTGGATATAGGCAACACAAGGGTGGATACAGGCAACACAAGGGTGGATATTGGCAACACAAGGGTGGATACAGGCAACACAAGGGCGAATAAGGCAACACAAGGGTGGATATAGGCAACACAAGGGTGGATACAGGCAACACAAGGGCGAATAAGGCAACACAAGGGTGGATACAGGCAACACAAAGGTGGATACAGGCAACACAAGGGTGGATATAGGCAACACAAGGGTGGATACAGGCAACACAAGGGTGGATACATTCAACACAAGGGTGGATACAATTGAATAAAGTTGCCCTAGTATGAAAAGTGCGAGGCGTAGGAAGTAGTGAAACATCACAGGACGATTCCTCCACCAGACCCAGACACCCGAACAATGTATGTTCTGTTTTGGCTTTCATCTCTGGGTGAGCTCTTGTGGACTCGAACAGCCATATCTGCACCCATCTATCATTAGAGCACTTTCCATTCTTGTACTAATTTGTCCGCGCCCAGAATGTTGTGCAAATGAAGATATGAGCAAAAAACAGTCATTTTGTTGCATCTCCAAACGTGCCTTGATTACCCACGACACACGCGCGTACAGGGTGTCCGTGAAATTATTGTATTTAACGCAACAATTGCCTAGTACATTACGAACAGCCACAAAATGCTGGGGTTGAATGCAACATCATATAGAGGACTTGTGAACTCAGTGGGAGCCGTAGTTGTGTAGTGATTAGCCGCTGGCCTGCCTACAATGGGTTCGTCCGCATCGAGAAGGATTCGAATTTTTTAAATTCACCTAAGCTCCCAGGTTGAGCCAGCCTTAAATGGGTACACATAAATGTCCAGAGGTGTAATGATGGTCGGAGTGATACTAACCACATCATCCATCAAGTGCTATTTGAAATGAAACAATTATAGGTCTTGGCCCACGCCAGGGATTTCCTAACACGGCACACCAACTTCCTAATATCTGCTTGAGTTCCAGCGTATCTTTGCCGAAATTTAAGTTCAATGCAGTATTTACAAAAAAAATAATAAAAAAAATAAAAATAAAAGTTCAGCCTCGTTCAACCTGCTTCTTCAGCGTCGGTTATAATTGAGGTCCGTTTTTCTGTTTAAATAATGATTTTGATGATCTTTCCTTTCTTTGCTGTCTTTCGAGTTAGTCCTAAACATGACTGATTATATTGTTTCCTCCGTGTTCGTCGGATACCAGAATCAAGCAAATCTTCCTTTCTTAGGTAGGTTTATGAGATTTCAGAAAATATAGCTAGGATACTCAAAGCAGTTCATAAGCAGTAAGGATATTTTTTATCATCCGCTTATTGGATAGTAAGAATATATATGTAAATCATGTTCATTTCTGGCTGACGGATAAATACTCACAAACACCAGGTAATCATCAGGTAATTGCGGCAGAAATCACTCAGTATAAACTAAAGTAATTACATAAATCCTTTGAGATGAAATATACAACACACATGATCGCGCAGTAATTTAAATTGTCTACATCGGTAATTTTAAACTGACTGTATATCTTTCTGTTTGCACAAAGTTGGCTTCTGTAAATGGATGGCGATTACTTCTGCCAGCTTTAACATGTGACCATTTTGTGTGTTAAACAAACAACACACGAAAAGCATTGTCCCTATTAATAACGTGGTAGGTTTCCAAAAGTTGCCGTCCAATGGATGACTTCGGGGGTTTTTGGTGTGATATCTGCAGTATGTGCCTGACGAGATGCAGCGAAATGTGCCAGGGAATAAATCTTGCAGTCTATTGTTTGTGTCTTCTTTATTCAAAATCTTCTATTACATGTGTATGGGAAACTGTGGTTTGTTCATTGACAATTAAACAAGCCATATATTAGTGGCGTTAATGAATTTCATACGCAGGAACAAACATGCTAGTCAGGATATGAAATGACACCAGAAATATTATAGGCTAGACAGGAAGAGAAATATGGGCTTCAGAAATATGATCAATTAGACACGATCTTAGCCAACCAAACATATTTTCCCCAGCCTCCTGAATTTAAGCCCAAGGTGTCTTCAGTGTCACGTGTCCATCTTTGTGCCTCATCTTCCGAGGGAGAGCCCCCCCCCCCCCCCCAAATCACCGTTTCTCCATACCAATGTGGCTCCTGTGTGTTTGTGTTTCAGTTTCCGCTGATGCTGTTTATGGGCTAATTGTCTTTTAATGTAGGCAAAGTAAAGGACGCTTTTTCATTACTTAGTCGCATTGAGCATATGGTGCTTTATTTATTTTTATTTTTTTTAAGATAACAGTCTAACGATAATTTTGAGACACCCTGTATTATTTGTAATTTATCATATCTATGATGAATCCATTATTTCTATTAGACTCCGATGTCTTTCCATAAGCAGCCCAGCAGGTGACAGAAAAGGAAACGTAGAGGGGGTAACCATCCTACACAACATAATTACATTTTCCCTGGGTCTGAGCACCCCTTTTGTCAGGTAGCTCATTTTTCAGAGGCGAAATTTTATCAGAGCGTGTGGGTGGTTTAGAAATTTGCTCACAGTGAATACCACACGGAGTGAGGGAAAACAGCTGTCTTTGACAGCCAGTTCATGTTCTGTGGGGTTTAGTTGATGTATGTCTTCTTAAATTTCCAAAAGGCGTTGTTGTGTTTCAGCGAAGTGTATTAATTATTTTACTTGTTGTTTTTCATTGTGACACTTTCCTTTCATTTCCTTCTTGTTTGGTTATGCTTCTGTTTTCTTATGAATCCTTTTTTATTTCATATTTGTTCCCCTCTTTTCTGTATTTTCTGCATGTATCCGCATATCTTCTGTTTCTTTCGCTCTTCCCTTCCTTCAATCTTGTGTTTTCTTTCTTGCTCATTCTTCATACTTTCTATATTATTTCTCATATTTACTTCCTGTATTATATATTTCTTTCTTTCTTTCTTTCTTTCTTTTTTCCCTCTTATTCTTCGTCTTGTCCTTAATATTATTTTTGCCATTACCACCACCATCATCAACACCACCACCATAATCGTTATCATTACCACTATGACTCCTTCGGTTCTATCGTTTCAATTTCTTTCAATTATTCACTTCGTTTATTTTAAAAGTTTCTTCTTCGCCTTCTCCTTCTCGCTTCTGCTGCTTTTGCATTACTCCTCGTTGTAATCTTCCACTTTTATGTGCTTCTTGATGAACCTTTGCCTCTCTGTCCCATTTATTTGGTTATGCAGTACACCAGCGTAGAGCTCTCTTCCATCCTTGCGTGTTTTCAGTCTCACTTAATCACATATTTCTTCTTCTGCGTTCATCCGGAGTTTTTTTTCCTTCTTTTTCGGACGTGATTGAGATGTGCCTGTTTACAGCAGAACTGCGTTCTTGTGCCGTTAGGCCGACACATCCAACTTCTGCGGACATTTGTTGACCGGGTTAACCTTCCCGGGAATCACATATTTGATACTCCCTCTTCTTCTTCGTCCCTCTTCCAAGAGGAGTACGCCACCTGGATATGTACCTCACGGGTCAGTGTGTCCGACTACCGCATGCATTTGTGCCAAGTTTGCCTCTTCTAGACAGACTCCGTCCAGCTCTGTCTACACGCCGGTATGTTTGTATTTTCCAACGGTTTCCAGGACGGCGGCCTTATGGCGTACACTTTGCTATTTCCAACAACCGTGGAATTTTTAAATTCCACACGAGACCCCCTTTTTTTCGCCATTATCTGAGAAAGCCAGTATCCGAACTCACTACCCAAGAGATCAGTGGAGGGGTGTGTGATAGCATTAGATGCCAGTGGTTTTTGGGAATATTGCAAACTCTATGCTGGAAAGAAACCCGGAACCTTCTTAATCTAAGGACATCGGCATCTCTCAGCCACGACATGTGTGGTAGTGGTTTCGTCATGGAAGCATTGGTAATAAAGAGTCGCCTCCGCTCTCTGTTATCAGCACTGGAATCCGGTTCAGTCGCTTTGTTGGAATCATACACGCGGATTTCATTAAACATGTGTCTAGTCCATAACAATGATAGAGATTTAATAACTTTTATATTTAAATTTTCATGTAGAGTTTCTCATGTAGGTGTATCGGTGTCCGCAGAAGTCTGATGAGTCGGCCGAAAGTCCAAATATCGCATCTTTGCTGTAAACAGGCGCAACGCAATTACGTCCAAAGAAAAATATTCCGGAAGAACACAGAAGAAGAAGAAGAAGAAGAAGAAGAAGAAGAAGAAGAAGAAGAAGAAGAAGAAGAAGAAGAAGAAGAAGAAGAAGAACGCGGAGGAGGAGGAGGAAGGAAGGGAGGGAGGGAGGAAAGAAGGAAGGGAGGAAGGAAGAAGAAGAAGAAGAAATATTGTGTTTGATGTGTGTGTGCTGACGAAGGTTTTAGCCACAACGTCAATTGTGTTGCTTGTGAGAGTTTTCTAGTTAAGCTTACCGTCTACGAACGAACACACTAGGCGGCAGGCCGGAAGAGCAAGTTTCAGCTCGCTAAACTTATCAAAACCACGCGGAACTCTAAGGCATCGTAGATGCTGAGACCATGATGGCGGTGATATAAGTCCCAATATTTTCATTAAGTAATCATAGGCCAAATAAGAAGCATGTCAGTACGGGGGACATTATGCCAGGTCGGACAGATTACACTCATGTCCAACCAAGTCACGATTTGTTGATTCCATTAGGTTTACCTGCTCGCAAATGTATCTGCTTGTACCACTCACTCCGAGCCAAGGCGCAAAAAATACCAGAAAATGCGTGCTTGTGTGCGTGTATGCGTACGTACATGCCAGCTTGTTGGCGGGGAGGGGAAGAGTTAGCTTAATCAAATAACTTTAAACTGTTGTTTTCTCTAAACTCTTTGTAGACCTGCCCACTTTATTTTCATTACCTGCACAAACATGGCTGTAACATGGGGAAAAAATGTGCCTGATTGTTCGAATTCTCAGCCAAATCTATTTTCTCCGCCTGCTATTGTCATCTGCCAGCTTTTTTACGCGATCGTACTGCGGCGAGGTCGTTAATGTTTCTCAAACTAAAAGTGAAAATATTCTTGTAATCGTTTTGACAGCTCGTGTTGCAAATCCCTGGAGCCCCGTTTAACTGTTCCTATTTCGACATGTATAATGTTAAGCTACATGTTTTTGTTTTTCCTGTTAGATGCGTTTTCTGACAGCTTCGTTTATATTTGTACAAACAGAAAACTAATGAAATTATAGTTAACCGAATGGGTACACACGGAAAGACAAAAATAGCGATTGTTGAGCAAATTCAAGGTTCTTTGTTGGTCATAAACCTAGTTAAGTTGCATTACTCATATTTCGTCTCGAGCGACTAGTTTATCCGATTTCAACGGACATTTATTTCGAGTTTGCCTTCCTTGGCCATTAATATTTCCCAGTCTACCTTGTACCGTTTCTAGCCGCTAACCATTCCCGGGCTACCTTGTTCCCCAGTCCTTAATCTTTCCTAGTCTGCCTTGATCTCTAGTCGTTAATCTTTCCCAGTCTACCTTGTTCTCTAGTCATTAACCTTTCCTTGGCTACCTTGTTCTCTAGTCGTTAATCTTTCCCAGTCTACCTTGTTCTCTAGTCGTTAATCTTTCCCAGTCTACCTTGTTCTCTAGTCATTAACCTTTCCTTGGCTGCCTTGTTCTCTAGTTGTTAACATTTCCCAAGCTACCTTGTTCTCTAGTCATTAACCTTTCCTTGGCTACCTTGTTCTCTAGTCGTTAATCATTCCCAGTCTACCTTGTTCTCTAGTCATTAACCTTTCCTTGGCTACCTTGTTCTCTAGTTGTTAACATTTCCCAAGCTACCTTGTTCTCTAGTCATTAACCTTTCCTTGGCTACCTTGTTCTCTAGTTGTTAACATTTCCCAAGCTACCTTGTTCTCTAGTCGTTAACCTTTCCCAGTCTACCTTGTTCTCTAGTCATTAACCTTTCCCAGTCTACCTTATTCTCTAGTCATTAACCTTTCCCAGTCTACCTTGTTTTCTTGTCATTAACCTTTCCCAGTCTACCTTGTTTTCTAGTCATTAACCTTTCCCAGTCTACCTTGTTTTCTAGTCATTAACCTTTCCCAGTCTACCTTGTTTTCTAGTCATTAACCTTTCCAGTCTACCTTGTTTTCTAGTCATTAACCTTTCCCAGTCTACCTTGTTCTCTAGTCATTAACCTTTCCTTGGCTACCTTGTTCTCTAGTTGTTAACATTTCCCAAGCTACCTTGTTCTCTAGTCATTAACCTTTCCTTGGCTACCTTGTTCTCTAGTTGTTAACATTTCCCAAGCTACCTTGTTCTCTAGTCGTTAACCTTTCCCAGTCCACCTTGTTCTCTAGTCATTAACCTTTCCCAGTCTACCTTATTCTCTAGTCATTAACCTTTCCCAGTCTACCTTGTTTTCTAGTCATTAACCTTTCCTAGGCTGCCTTGTTCTCTAGTCATAAACCTTTCCCAGTCTACCTTGTTATTCTAGTCATTAACCTTTCCTAGGCTGCCTTGTTCTCTAGTCATTAACCTTTCCTAGGCTACCTTGTTTTCTAGTCATTAACCTTTCCCAGTCTACCTTGTTTTCTAGTCATTAACCTTTCCCAGTCTACCTTGTTCTCTAGTCATTAATCTTTCCTTGGCTACCTTATTCTCTAGTTGTTAACATTTCCCAAGCTACCTTGTTCTCTAGTCATTAACCTTTCCAGTCTACCTTGTTTTCTAGTCATTAACCTTTCCCAGTCTACCTTGTTCTCTAGTCATTAACCTTTCATTGGCTACCTTGTTCTCTAGTCATTAACCTTTCCCAGTCTACATTATTCTCTAGTCATTAACCTTTCCCAGTCTACCTTGTTTTCTAGTCATTAACCTTTCCTAGGCTGCCTTGTTCTCTAGTCATTAACCTTTCCCAGTCTACCTTGTTTTCTAGTCATTAACCTTTCCTAGGCTGCCTTGTTCTCTAGTCATTAACCTTTCCTAGGCTGCCTTGTTCTCTAGTCATTAACCTTTCCCAGGCTACCTTGTTTTCTAGTCATTAACCTTTCCCAGTCTACCTTGTTTTCTAGTCATTAACCTTTCCTAGGCTGCCTTGTTCTCTAGTCATTAACCTTTCCTAGGCTGCCTTGTTCTCTAGTCATTAACCTTTCCTAGGCTGCCTTGTTCTCTAGTCATTAACTTTTCCTAGGCTACCGTGTATCTTTCCTAGCCACTAACCTTCCCCAGTCTACCCTGTTCTCCAGTCGTTAACCTTTCCTAGGCCACCTTGCATCTTTCCTAGTCATTAACCTTTCCCAGGTTACCCCGTACTTTCCCTAGCCTTTAACCTTTCCCTGTATTCATGCCCCGGTGAGGACCGGGATATTTTTTTTTTTCAAGTGGACTTCTAGTAATAACATTTCCCCCGGTCTCTGGGTAGTGGCCGGCTTCCTGTCCTAGAGGTTGGCGACTTTTCTCCGTAATCTCGTAAACTCTCGTAAGTAACGTGACGACGGTGAGAATCAGCATGGTTCGAATCGCGTCGGTAACTTACGGGGTATGTGAGCCGGCCGCGCAGAAAGCAATGGCAAACTACTGAGCGTAATCTTGCCAAGAAATCAACAATCAGCTGAAAGATGCTGATGTTGACAGCGATGTCATGTAAAAGGATATGAAAAAAAAAAAAAAAAACATCACTTTGGGTAGTGAGATCTGACGCCCGTGTGTATTGTTGCGCACGTAAATAAATCCCTTGGCAGTTGGAAATCGAAAAATAGTAGCCTAACGGCGCAGCCCGGGTAAAATTTCGAATTAAAAATCTACCCAAAGTAGTTCAGAATCCTCGCCGGTACTACGGAGTTCGTACACTGAGCTGAGTTTCTCCAGACTCAGGTTTGAGTTAGTAGGAGAACGGAGCACTTATGGGTTGCACCCGTGTACCGTGATGTTGATCCATCGACTAAACTAAACTAAAGTAAACTAAACTAAACTAAACTAAATTAACCTTTCCCTGTATTCCTCTCGCTTTTCCTGGCCGTTGACCTTTCCAGTCTACCTTTCGCTTTTCTGAGCCATTAACCGCCCACAATCTATCTTTCGCCTTTTCTAGCTTTCGCCTTTTTCTAGCCGTTGACCTCATCCAGTTTACCTTTTGCTACCCTAACCGTTGACCTTTCCCAGTCTACTTCTCTCCCCCCCCCCCCCCCACCCTGCCCAACTGTTAATCTTTCCCAGGTTACCTTTAGACTTTGCTAGCCGTTAATCTTTCACGTTCTGCCATGACCTTTCCCAAGATACCCTGTGCTCTATACCTTCCCTGGTTTTTAACAGTTCCCAGTCTACCTTGTTCCTTCCCTAGCCGGTAACATTTTCTAGTCTACCCTGTACTTTTCCTAGCCGATAACCTTTCTCAATCTACCTCTAGCTTTTCCTGGTTGTTGACTTTTCCCAGTCTACCTTTCGCCTTTCCTAGCCGATTAACCTTCCCCAGTCTACCCTTCTTCCATAGCGGTTGACCTTTCCTAGTCTACTGTGACTCCTCTAGCCGTTAATCTTTCCCATTCTGCTATCTATCTTCCCAAACCGTTGACATTTCCCTTTCTGCCATGTGCCTTCCCTAGCCGTTGACATTTCCCTTTCTGCCATGTGCCTTCCCTAGCCGTGCAAATGTCCTATTCCTTTTTTTGTTGTTGCCTACCCCAGTCTTGTTCAAATCCAGCCGGGGTCACTTGATGATCGGCGTGACCAAGATGTTTCACGCGCTCGTCCTTACATTTTGTCTATTGGTGGCGTAGTGGGTTCATTCCACACACCGCTTATTTGGAATTAAATGTTGACGTCTCGTTCACAAAGCAATGACAAACTAATTAATGTACGTAACATTGTCTAGTAAATTACGAACAGCCAACAACGACTGCGGTTGAATGCAATAGCCTGTAAAAGTATATGCATTATTTATTTAACCGTTAACGATTCCCAGTCTACCTACCTACCTATTTACCTACCTACCTACCTACACACACACACACACACACAGTAGGATTAGTAGTAGTAGTAGTAGTAGTAGTAGTAGTAGTAGTAGTAGTAGTAGTAGTAGTAGTAGTAGTAGTAGTAGTAGTAGTAGTAGTAGTAGTAGTAGTAGTAGTGGTAGTACTAACAATAGCAGCAACAGCAGAATGTGGAAGAGATGAAGATGTTGCTGTGGTTGCCGCTGCTGCTGCTGATGCTATTGTTACTACTACTACTACTACTAATACTACTCATTGGCACCTTGCCGTCTTGACAGACGATAGTTTGTGCTTTAAAAAGGCATAATAACTTTTAACTATGGCGGTAGCGAGTGTGACTGATAAGGCCAATTTGCGCTGTAAATGTCCGTTCACAGTGGGTGCATGTGAACACGTGGTCATTTCCACCATCATGCACCATCTTACGTCTCAAACGCTTGGTGTGTGACTTTTCTGCAATAATTTTCTCCTTTGACTTTATTCCATTTCTGATATTTGCCCTCCATGCAACACGTTCAGCGGCGACTTGCTCCCAATGTGCATTATCAATGCCTGTATCAATCATGTCCCGCTTACACACATCTTTGTATCGTAGTAGAGGCCGACCCTGAGATCTCTTACCCATCTGTAATTCACCAAAAAATATATCCTTTGGTATTCTACCATCATCCATCCTCCTAAGATGTCCTATCCATCTAAGTCTACGAAGACTGAGCATGGAATAAACTGTCACACAACCTGATCTTTCCAATACTTCAGTATTTGTGATTTTGTCTTGCCACTTAATACCAAGAATTCTTCGCAGACACCGCATATGAAAGCTATTTAAGTTGTTCTCTTGGTGTGAGTAAGTTGTCCAGGTTTCACTGCCATAGAGAAGAGTACTAAGGACACAGGCTTGATAGACAAGGACTTTTGTTTTGGCAGTAAGCTTCCTGTTCTCCCAGACTCTTTTTCTTAACCTGTTCATTGTTGTTGCTGCCTTACCAATCCGGATGTTGACAGTTCCCAGTCTACCTTGTTCCTTCCCTAGCCGGTAACATTTTCTAGTCTACCCTGTACTTTTCCTAGCCGATAACCTTTCTCAAAGATTCCTCTGATGATGTGAAGGATTCGTTCTATGAGGAGTTAGACTCCGTGATCAAGGCAGTTCCAAATTCTGACTACATTTATATGCTCGGTGATTTCAATGCTCGTGTGGGCAAGGACTCGAGTTCATGGCCAGTGTGCCTTGGAAAATACAACATCGGTCGCATGAATGGAAATGGGCAAAGGCTGCTGGAGCATTGCACCAGTAATGACCTATGTATTACAAACTCCTTTTTTAAAACAAAAGAGATGCATAAGGTTGTGGGATAATTAATGAGAATACCATATGAAATGGACTGAAATTGTGTCTAGGGGAAATAATCAATAGGTCCTTCAGGTTCGCCGCATAAAGGCAGTTGATCGAGACAGTTTATTTCCTAAAAGACTCCAGGAATAGAGTAGTTATTGGCTCTATTGAAGTAAGAATGGGGTTATGGTCAAATAGACTCCACCCACTTTACAAGATAAACTACCTTCCTGAAGAATAAAACAGAGAATAGGTCACTTAACCACAGATTTCTATCAAGTTGTTATTCTTGGATAAAATATCTGAGACTGTGTGTTGGTCGACCTCCCACTGGATTCTCTGCCGAAAAACATATAGTAGCCCAGTTCTCTACAATAACAAACAGTGTTACACTGGTCACTAGACAATGAAACTCTCCTGACGAACATATATGTTTATTGCCAGACTCTCATAATCTGGAAGTACAAGACCCTGTCTCCACTACAATCTAACCAACATCAACCAAAAAATACATTCTCAAATAATGTATGAATTTAAAAATTTTAAAACTCCCCTCCTCCTCTTCTCACTTTGCAACTAAAAACATCATATAAATCAAGAAAATGTAGATTCACTCCACACTGGGCCTCTCTACACTGTCTTCCTTCTCCCACAACAGTTCTATGACGACTATGCTACTGTTATTACAAAACTCCTCTTCTGAGTTTACTGCTGAAATAGATGGGCTCTCCCCATCCCAACGTGACCAACCACCACCATGTGCCACTGAGAAAAAAAACAAGGTTCTCTGGATACTGAACACGGTAATGGGGATACGGCTCATTGACGTTGAGAAAATACAGTCATAATTGACCAACAAAAGGAACTGTCTGCAATTGTCCCTTCGATAAAAATGATGATGGTGTGACTGAGTCTGGACTACTCGATCTGGCATTGGTCTTGAGAGGAAAATATGTCTGCATAAAATAGGGATTTCACCCCTTGGTATTCATGTCCATCATGCGGGAAAAGTGGAAGCACGGACTCTCAACGACGTACTGGGGTTGTTGGTGAAGGAAGGACTCTCCCTGAGCATGGGTCACAGCTGGTTGAACCTCTCTAGGCGTTTTCCCGAAGATTGTAAGACTTGCATGCTTTATCGTTGAAAAAGACGAAGTCTCAAATGTCTCAGCACGACATTTAAACAAACCAGAGAAGTGTAGCTGGGTTCATATTTGAGTCAAATTATGATGACCTCTCAAAAGGAAAGTACCATCCCATCCGTGACTTTGGCAGACCTATAACTTCCAGGATTAACCAGGAAGAATAAGAAGCCCCTCTCCCAACATTCTGGAACAAATAAAGCACAGACTCTCAACAAAGTCGCTGGGGTCTCCAGCGAACGAAGAACTCTCTATGCGTTGGTGTCATCGCTGGCTGAACATCGTTAGGCGGCCTCCCGTAATATAAATGGGTAACATGCTTCGTCCAAAGAAAAAGATGAATCCACAATATCGCAGTGGGACATTGTAACACGGGAGAATCCGTACGGGTTTCATAGTTCACTCCATTAAGTATGACTCTTCACATCGAGAGTAACCTCCAGTCCGTAAGCTGTTGCAGACTATAACTTCCCTGATATACAGGAAGAAGATTAGTGTCATCTCTCGTCAGACGCCAGGGATGAGTAGTTGAAGCTTTTCAATACATGTCACTAGAATAGTCAAACCCAAAAAAGGAGATAACTCCGTCTGGAGTTTCTCCCAGTTGCCAGAAGAATAATAGGGGATTACTTCCCCTCTGGTTTTCTAGGAAAAAATGTGGCTGTTTGGCAGCACTGGGTGACTTCTGGGCTAGACCAGTAACCCTCATAAAAGACTTCTCGTCCAAAAGTATCGGCCAAATGTGTACAGCCAAAGTGGTCTATACGTCGATTCAGCTAAAATCAGCCAAGATGTTGTAGACTCTAAGATCCAGCTAAGATCCAGCCAAGAGGTTCCCCGCCTCCATGCCTCACATGTCTGTAGAATTAAAATGACAAACTATGAATATACTAGCGTATTACGCAGGTTCATAAGACTCACAGAGACAACAACTAGAACATATAGGTAGAGGACTAATCCTCATATCATGAAGTGGTATCACCTGTGGGCCTGTAACGTAGGGGTTTATTTGGCGGGAAAGTGGGGCGGTAATCTAAACACTCTACCAACCTCACGCTTCTACCTATACCACGAACAGGACATCACAGATACCAAATGGAGATATATTCTCACACATACAAACACTCCTCTATATGGGAGGACAACCATCTGTTACAGAACATGACCGGGGTGGGGTGTGTGACTAAGGTCGAAGTTGTGGAAATATTGGCTCCAATGTCTTGTTATTTTGGCAAGCACACTGCACGATTTACGGCAGGTAACAATGAGTATTTAGGTATGTGAACCGTTCTCATAAATATGATTGTGCCAATGACATACCGAGTCCTCCAAAATCCGACAAAAGCAATGGGGTGTCTTATCTAACTGTGTCCCCAGGCTGTCATACACACAAAATATACGATCCGTCCCCTGCATATTCTGCACACAGATAAAGTAAAGATTCACACACACAAGATATATATGCGTACAATATCTGAATCTTTAACAAAGGCATTATGTAACACCTGAATACTTTACCAAAAGTCCGGTAAAGATAGGCTCTTCCCTAGATGAGAGTGAACCAAAAGTGAAGATAGATTGAACTCTGCAGACACGGTACAGAATTTACAGAGACATCAAACTCTTCAAAAGAAGATGAAGCCGTAATCATAGCATGATAAGAATTGGATAAGAATTGTAAGCAAAGGAATATAGAACAGTTGTATAGACGTTCAAATCTCAGGCTGGCTTTCCTACAGAAGTAATGGTGCCGTAGCAGACTTCGCCAAACTACCTACAAGACATGTAAGATACTTCTCATATCAAACAAAGATTGTATTACATATCTAACACAAATCTTATCATTAAAAAAACCAGATGTATGCTCACCAATGCAACATAGAGGCAAAAATGGCCCAAAAATGGGGCCTATACCCGCTCCCGGAATGAATCACATCCTAATCGGTGGCTGGCCCAGACTCAAGTGACGATGTCTGGTCCCGCCTGGGAGTTTTACCAAACTATTCCCTGCTATTTCCAGCTACTGGCACATTCCTTGCCTCTATCTGAACAATGATATGTGCGCTAAGCATTACCATATAAGGCAACCGCCAGTCCCCCACACGTGAAATTATTCTTTCTAGGAAAAGATATTTATAATCGTCTGCAAGCTGGTGCAAACTGGGGACATTATGTCACAGAAGTCCCCCAATTCAACTTGTTGAGTACAACAAGTAACACCAGTTAAAACAGCTTCCAGACTCCATGTGGTAACCACTTCCCTACTCCCGGGTGCCTCTCCTAAACCATCTACTTTCGCCTGATTTGTCTACACTACTTCTCCCAGCTCACAAATTCCGCTGCTATAAGTCACAAATCTTCCTTCTCTGAGTCGCCTGCATTCATAGTCTGAAGGTATATTGACGAACTCAGTAATAAAATAGAGGTTTTACTCCACCTCTAAAGACGTGTGTGAACGAAAAAGGAACGACATCATTGGTCCTCCTCTGTCCTCACAACATCAAAAACATAGAAATCTTATCCGTAAAGTCCCACCGTCCGGATGCCGATTCTATATATCAGAGTAATGTTATGTCCCTTCCACTAAACTCAGTCACGTCGGCATACGGAACCGATAAAATGTTGACTAGCACTTCGTGCTAATATATATTCTTATGTTGCCCACCACCAAGAATCTAAAAAGCGGCTGCTGCCGAAAGGAGTTTAAAAATAGAGCGTCCTCTATGACTCAATTAATTCTGGCGATCTGCAATAAGAATTAGTCCCGTGGTTTACTTTGTGTAAATATTGCTCTGTTTGTGACCAATTTTGGAAAGGGCCTCATTCTCTTTTTCTCCAACTCCGATGTCTATTTTCGATTACGAGGTAAATCTAATCCGTTCGGTATAGTTTAAACTTGACCGTCTTGTCGACGTAATCTCAACTCAACATCCAAGAATTCTCTGTCGTCAGTAGAAGTCAAATGCATCAGCTGTTGATGAGTCCATGTTTATAAACAGTGCTGAAGCCCTTCCGGTTACGCGCCCAATTCTTCATGACGTATGACCCGCGGGTCTTTCCCGGAATGCGATCAATGCAGATGAACAAGCTGGTTCTAGTTTCAGTTTCAACCCGCCTCCTCCAAATTGTTATAACCTACTTTTCCGTATAAAGACTGTTTCGGCCTGTTAGTACAACGATTGCTTGTTGGCGAAAATGAAACCAGGTCAACTTTGCATTAACTTCCCCTTCGACCTAGATTCTAATTACTTGGCTATCAGTACATGATTCCAAGTGAAGAATAATTATTCCAAGCATTTGGATCCTCGAGGTGACGTTTTAAAAATGTCATGCTATAGAATAATCCAAAAGACTTACTTATGCTTCGTAGCATTGAGGTCTAAAAGTCCACTTACTCGTAGAACAACAAGAGATTTCGTATCCGGAACAAAACTCTTGTATTTAAAAGCCCGGAATATAATACTAATAATAATAATAATGTGCACTGATTTCCGATTATATCCTGTTGGCTAGGAAAAGAGGTTATACTTTCTCTCTCTGTCATTGTACCGCGCTAAATGGTAGGTAAAGATTAAAACCAACAGTATTTACATAGAAAGAAGGGAGAGCTCCGCTCTGCCTCTCTCAACCTGTCATACGTGAAGACTAAGTCTGCACGAACTTTCCACCTATATACATAGCTGGAGATGAATATGACAGTTCATGAAACTATCCTGGGAAGCTAAAGCTGCCGGCATGTTCCATGTTCCCCTGAAATGAGGATAAAAGAAAAGATGTCGTCGCCGAAGGGCCGTGTCCTCCCCTCGTAGATTAGAGAGTTAATAGGTGGGGTCCCTCCTAAAATCACGTACGACTTCTCATAATTCGGGATAAAGGCGAATAAATATAAATACACCTCCGCTTAATTGACAGTCCCAAAATAGGAAGTATATGAAACTTCCATTGCGAAAAGCTTACGAGACGTCTGTTAAAGGTTCCCGATATTCAACTGCACGTCTTTCGATAGAGTTTAGCACAACGCTTCTAAGAAAAATGCAGCTGGAAAAAAAAACCTCTGTGCCAAGACTGACACGCGAGGTCGACACGCAACATATGACTTGACTGATCTATTTATAAACCGGATGTGGCGAATAAGATCATGGGGGTTTCCCGAAGAATGTTCCCTAATTACCTTACGCCGTCCAGTGGTTCACACAGGTAGAATCTGACGAAAAGGATGAAAATCGGGATTCCCGACTAGAGTTTACGCTCCGTAATGATAAATTGCTTCTTCTTTTCTGTCTACTGTGGAACAATAATGACGGGGACACTTGGCCTACTTCATTTCATGGGAGAGGTGGTAAGATTATGATTTATATTTCCCCATGGCTTCCTAACCAAATATATGGGTATTAAAAAATTTTTACAAGAAGCTTTTCGGGAAACTAACCAGTTGCCTAAGTCCTATAAAAATTTGGAATTTGGCCTTTCTGTTGCTGGTGAGGTTACATCCAATTAAAATAACACAATTGGTTATGGCAACATATGTTGGCACAAATCACATGGCAATATTGACAACTAGTTAATAACATAAATGGTCATATGTGATCAGATGATGATATAAAACTCTCAACATAATCAAAATTCCACTTAACAACTATCAAAACACCATCTGTGAACATCATTACTCAGATGACGTCACATCAACCTTCTATATCAATTTAACGCCGCTCCACCTGTGAGGTAACATATAATTTTCCCATGTCAGTATCAGCAACCTTTAAAATTATTAGGAAGAATCTGAACTCGATCATATTGAAAGAAAGAAGAAAAAAATATCCCGGACCTGCGTCCCAATTAGTGTGGGATAATTAATGAGAATACCATATGAAATGGACTGAGATTGTGTCTAGGGGAAATAATCAATAGGTCCTTCAGGTTCGCCGCATAAAGGCAGTTGATCGAGACAGTTTATTTCCTAAAAGACTCCAGGAATAGAGTAGTTATTGGCTCTATTGAAGTAAGAATGGGGTTATGGTCAGATAGACTCCACCCACTTTACAAGATAAACTACCTTCCTGAAGAATAAAACAGAGAATAGGTCACTTAACCACAGATCTCTATCAAGTTGTTATTCTTGGATAAAATATCTGAGACTGTGTGTTGGTCGACCTCCCACTGGATTCTCTGCCGAAAAACATATAGTAGCACAGTTCTCTACAATAACAAACAGTGTTACACTGGTCACTAGACAATGAAACTCTCCTGACGAACATATATGTTTATTGCCAGACTCTCATAATCTGGAAGTACAAGACTCTGTCTCCACTACAATCTATCAAAACATCAACAAAAAATACATTCTCAAATAATGTATGAATTATAATCTAAAAACTCCCCTCCTCCTCTTCTCACTTTGCAACTAAAAACATCATATAAATCAAGAAAATGTAGATTCACTCCACACTGGGCCTCTCTACACTGTCTTCCTTCTCCCACAACAGTTCTATGGCGACTATGCTACTGTTATTACCAAACTCCTCTTCTGAGTTTACTGCTGAAATAGATGGGCTCTCCCCATCCCAACGTGACCAACCACCACCATGTGCCACTGAGAAAAAACAAGGTTCTCTGGATACTGAACACGGTAATGGGGATACGGCTCATTGACGTTGATAACATACAGTCATAATTGACTAACAAAAGGAACTGTCTGCAATTTCCCTTCTATAAAAATGATGATGGTGTGACTGAGTCTGGACTACTCGATCTGGCATTGGTCTTGAGAGGAAAATATGTCTGCATAAAATAGGGATTTCACCCCTTGGTATTCATGTCCATCATGCGGGAAAAGTGGAAGCACGGACTCTTAACGACGTACTGGGGTTGTTGGTGAAGGAAGGACTCTCCCTGAGCATGGGTCACAGCTGGTTGAACCTCTCTAGGCGTTTTCCCGAAGATTGTAAGACTTGCATGCTTTATCGTTGAAAAAGACGAAGTCTCAAATGTCTCAGCACGACATTTAAACAAACCAGAGAAGTGTAGCTGGGTTCATATTTGAGTCAAATTATGATGACCTCTCAAAAGGAAAGTACCATCCCATCCGTGACTTTGGCAGACCTATAACTTCCATGATTAACCAGGAAGAATAAGAAGCCCCTCTCCCAACATTCTGGAACGAATAAAGCACAGACTCTCAACAAAGTCGCTGGGGTCTCCAGCGAACGAAGAACTCTCTATGCGTTGGTGTCATCGCTGGCTGAACATCGTTAGGCGGCCTCCCGTAATATAAATGGGTAACATGCTTCGTCCAAAGAAAAAGATGAATCCACAATGTCGCAGTGGGACATTGTAACACGGGAGAATCCGTACGGGTTTCATAGTTCACTCCATTACGTATGACGCTTCACATCGAGAGTAACCTCCAGTCCATAAGCTGTTGCAGACTATAACCTCCCTGATGATACAGGAAGAAGATTAATGTCATCTCTCGTCAGACGCCAGGGATGAGTAGTTGAAGCTTTTCAATACATGTCACTAGAATATCAAACCCAAAAAAGGAGATATCTCCGTCTGGAGTTTCTCCCAGTTGCCAGAAGAATAATAGGGGATTACTTCCCCTCTGGTTTTCTAGGAAAAAATGTGGCTGTTTGGCAGCACTGGGTGACTTCTTGGGCTATACCAGACTTTTCGTCCAAAAGTATCGCCAAATGTGTACAGCCAAAGTGGTCTATACGTCGATTCAGCTAAAATCAGCCAAGATGTTGTAGACTCTAAGATCCAGCTAAGATCCAGCTAAGATCCAGCCAAGAGGTTCCCCGCCTCCATGCCTCACATGTCTGTAAGATTAAAATGACAATCTATGAGTATTCTAGCTTATTATGCAGGTTCATAAGACTCACAGAGACAACAACAGAACATATAGGTAGAGGACAATCCCCATATCATGAAGTGGTATCACATGTGGGCCTGTAACGTATGGGTTTATTTGGCGGGAAAGTGGGGCGGTCATCTGAACACTCTACCAACCTCACGCTTCTACCTATACCACGAACAGGACATCACAGATACCAAATGGAGATATATTCTCACACATACAAACACTCCTCTATATGGGAGGACAACACTGTGTTACAGAACAGGGGTGTGTGACTAAGGTCGAGTTTTTTGTAAATATTGGCTCCAATGTCTTGTTATTTTGGCAAGCACACTGCACGATTTACGGCAGGTAAAAATGAGTATTGAGGTATGTGAACCGTTCTCATAAATATGATTGTGCCAATGACATACCGGATCCACCAATCCGACAAAAGCAATGGGGGGTCTTATCTAACTGTGTCCCCAGGCTGTCATACACACAAAATATACGATCCGTCCCCTGCATATTCTGCACACAGATAAAGTAAAGATTCACACACACAAGATATATATGCGTACAATATCTGAATCTTTAACAAAGGCATTATGTAACACCTGAATACTTTACCAAAAGTCCGGTAAAGATAGGCTTCTTCCCTAGATGAGAGTGAACCAAAAGTGAAGATAGATTGAACTCTGCAGACACGGTACAGAATTTACAGAGACATCAAACTCTTCAAAAGAAGATGAAGCCGTAATCATAGCATGATAAGAATTGGATAAGAATTGTAAGCATAGGAATATAGGAACAGTTGTATAGACGTTCAAATCTCAGGCTGGCTTTCTTACAGAAGTAATGGTGCCGTAGCAGACTTCGCCAACTACCTACAAGACATGTAGGATACTTCTCATATCAAACAAAGATTGTATTACATATCTAACACAAATCTTATCATTCAAAGAATAACATATGTATGCTCACCAATGCAACATAGAGGCAAAAATGGCCCCACAATGGGGCCTATACCCGCTCCCTGAACGAATCACATCCTAATCGGTGGCTGGCCCAGACTCAAGTGACTATGTCTGGTCCCGCCTGGGAGTTTTACCAAACTATTCTAGCTATTTCCAGCTACTGGCACATTCCTTGCCTCTATCTGAGCAATGATATGTGCGCTAAGCATTCAGTGATTACAATATAAGGCAACCGCCAGTCCCCCACACGTGAAATTATTCTTTCTAGGAAAAGATATTTATAATCGTCTGCAAGCTGGTGCAAACTGGGGACATTATGTCACAGAAGTCCCCCAATTCAACTTGTTGAGTACAACAAGTAACACCAGTTAAAACAGCTTCCAGACTCCATGTATGGTAACCACTTCCCTCTGCTCCTTGGTAGCCTCTCCTAAACCATCTACTTTCGCCTGATTTGTCTACACTACTTCTCCCAGCTCACAAATTCCGCTGCTATAAGTCACAAATCTTCCTTCTCTGAGTCGCCTGCATTCATAGTCTGAAGGTATATTGACGAACTCAGTAATAAAATAGAGGTTTTACTCCACCTCTAAAGACGTGTGTGAACGAAAAAGGAACGACTCCATTGGTCCTCCTCTGTCCTCACAACATCAAAAACATAGAAATCTTATCCGTAAAGTCCCACCGTCCGGATGCCGATTCTATATATCAGAGTAATGTTATGTCCCTTCCACTAAACTCAGTCACGTCGGCATACGGAACCGATAAAATGTTGACTAGCACTTCGTGCTAATATATATTCTATGTTGCCCACCACCAAGAATCTAAAAAGCGGCTGCTGCCGAAAGGAGTTTAACATAGAGCGTCCTCTATGACTCAATTAATTCTGGCGATGTGCGATAAGAATTAGTTCCGTGGTTTACCTTGGGTAAATATTGCTCTGTTTGTGACCAATTTTGGAAAGGGCAACATTCTCTTTTCTCCTCCAACTCCAATGTCTATTGTTCGATTACAAGTTTAAATCTAATCCGTTCGGTATAGTTTAAACTTGACCGTCTTGTCGACGTAATCTCAACTCAACATCCGAGAATTCTCTGTCGTCAGTAGAAGTCAAATGCGTCAGCTGTTGATGAGTCCATGTTTATAAACAGTGCTGAAGCCCTTCCGGTTACGCGCCTCAATTCTTCATGACGTATGACCCGCGGGTCTTTCCCGGAATGCGATCAATGCAGATGAACACAGCTGTTCTAGTTTCAAGTTTCAACCCGCCTCCTCCAAATTGTTATAACCTACTTTTCCGTATAAAGACTGTTTCGGCCTGTTAGTACAACGATTGCTTGTTGGCGAACTGAAACCAGGTCAACTTTGCATTAACTTCCCCTTCGACCTAGATTCTAATTACTTGGCTATCAGTACATGATTCCAAGTGAAGAATAATTATTCCAAGCATTTGGATCCTCGAGGTGACGTTTTAAAAATGTCATGCTATAGAATAATCCAAAAGACTTCTTATGCTACGTAGCATTGAGGTCTAAAAGTCTACTTATTCGTAGAACCACAAGAGATTACTTATCCGGAATAAACTCTTGTATTTAAAAGCCCGGAAAATAATAAGAATAATAATAATAATGTGCACTGATTTCCGGTTATATCCTGCTGGCTAAGAAAAGAGGTTATACTCTCTCTCTCTCTCTCTGTCATTTTACCGCGCTAAATGGTAGGTAAAGATTAAAACCAACAGTACTTTAAAGAGAAAGAAGGGAGAGCTCCGCTCTGCCTCTCTCAACCTGTCATACGTGGAGACTAAGTCCTCACGAACTTTCACCTATATACATAGTTGAAGATGAATATGACAGTTCATGAAACTATCCTGGGAAGCTAAAGCTGCCGGCATGTTCCATGTTCCCCTGAAATGAGGATAAAAGAAAAGATGTCGTCGCCGACGGGCCGTGTCCTTCCCCTCGTAGATTAGAGAGTTAATAGGTTGGATCCGCTCCTCTAATCACGTACGACTTCTCATAATTCGGGATAAAGGCGAATAAATATACATACACCTCACGCTTAATTGACAGTCCCAAAATAGGAAGTAGATGAAACTTCTATTGCGAAAAGCTTACGAGACGTCTGTTAAAGGTTCCCGATATTCAACTGCACGTCTTTCGATAGTGTTTAGCACAACGCTTCTAAGAAAAATGCAGCTGGAAAAAAAACCATCTGTGCCAAGACTGACACGCGAGGTCGACCAGCCACATATGACTTGACTGATCTATTTATAACCCGGATGTGGCGAATAAGGTCATGGGGTTTCCCGAAGAATGTTCCCTAATTACCTTACGCCGTCCAGTAGTTCACACAGGTAGAATCTGACGAAAAGGATGAAAATCGGGATTACCGACTAGAGTTTACGCTCCTGTAATGATACATTGCGTCTTCTTTTCTGTCTACAGTGGAACCATAATGACGGGGACACTTGGCCTACATCATTTCCTGGGAGGGGTGGTACGATTATGTTTATATTTCCCCCTGGCTTCCTAGCCAAATATATGGGTAGTTACAAAAATTTTTACCAGAAGCTTTTCGGGAAACTAACCAGTTGCCTAAGTCCTATAAAAATTTGGATTGGGCCTTTCTGTTGCTGGTGAGGTTACATCCAATTAAAATAACACAATTGGTTATGGCAACATATGTTGGCACAAATCACATGGCAATATTGACAACTAGTTAATAAACATAAGTGGTCATATGTGATCAGATGATGATATAAAACTCTCAACATAATCAAAATTCCACTTAACAACTATCCAAACACCATCTGTGAACATCATTACTCAGATGACTTCACATCAACCTTCTATATCAATTTAACGCCGCTCCACCTGTGAGGTAACATATACTTTTCCATGTCAGTATCAGCAACCTTTAAAATTATTAGGAAGAATCTGAACTCGATCATATTGAAAGAAAGAAGAAAAAAATATCCCGGACCTGCGTCCCAATTAGTGTGGTATAGTAAATGAGAATACCATATGAAATGGACTGAGATTGTGTCTAGGGGTAAATAATCAATTCGGTCCATCAGGTTCGCCGCATATAAAGGCAGTTGATCGAGACAGTTTATTTCCTAAAAGACTCCAGGAATAGAGTAAGTATTGGCTCTATTGAAGTAAGAATGGGGTTATGGTCAAATAGACCCCACCCACTTTACAAGATAAACTACCTTCCTGAAGAATAAAACAGAGAATAGGTCACTTAACCACAGATCTCTATCAAGTTGTTATTCTTGGATAAAATATCTGAGACTGTGTGTTGGTCGACCTCCCACTGGATTCTCTGCCGAAAAACATATAGTAGACCAGTTCTCTACAATAACAAACAGTGTTACACTGGTCACTAGACAATGAAACTCTCCTGACGAACATATATGTTTATTGCCAGACTCTCATAATCTGGAAGTACAAGACCCTGTCTCCACTACAATCTAACCAACATCAACCAAAAAATACATTCTCAAATAATGTATGAATTTAAAAATCTAAGAACTCCCCTCCTCCTCTTCTCACTTTGCAACTAAAAACATCATATAAATCAAGAAAATG
>JACEFZ010022437.1:520000-555000 GCA_014155875.1 Cepaea nemoralis | reverse complement strand
GTCAGAGTTCCGTGGATATAACGTTCTACACATTCGCGCAATGTCAAGGACTATGTACACCAATCATATTTCAGCCAAAGAATCATTCATTTTTTTCACGTAACGAAATATATACACCCGCAAAATGCACCTGGCGAGAAGGAGCGAAATATGCCAGGCAAGAACTCGTGCAATATTTTATTTATGGCGCGTGTGTTTAACAGATTTAGTGTCGAGGGATAATATATCGCCACACATGAACTCCCAATTGGACAGAAGGACGGTACATAACCATGCTAGGGTCATCGTGTTATTTGCTTTGTTTCGTGGCATGTCCCTCAATTTCAGTGCTTTATGAACAAAAATGTACATTATAATACTTGTTCACTTGATTTTGTACCATATTTGGTCCAAATTTAGTTTTTATTTGGCACTGAATCAGTTGAATTCATTAAGGGAATACATTGTTTTGAATAGCCAGACTACTTGCGCTGGTTCCGTGAATATCTCGCTTCAGGACGGTGCATAACGGACTCAGTAAACACACCCATTGGCGTCGTCTCTCGGCTAGACCACCATACATGTATGGGCGGACCAAACAACCTGTAGAATTGTTCCTTGTGCAACAAGTTAGGAAAGATATACTGGCTCACTGGATCCACATTTAACTTCAAACTTAACTTATGCAACCATAAAGGAACTAGGGGTGGGGGGGGGGGGGGGGGGGGGGGGGGGGGGGGGGGGAGGAGAGAGAGAGAGAGAGAGAGAGAGAGAGAGAGAGAGAGAGAGAGAGAGAGAGAGAGAGAGAGAGAGAGAAATGATCAAATTCAGCAAGGGAACTCGCCTCCGGGTTTAAGTATGCAAGAAGCGATCTCAAGAAGGGGAGGAGGACAAAGAAGAAGAAGAAGAAGAAGAAGAAGAAGAAGAAGAAGAAGAAGAAGAAGAAGAAGAAGAAGATGTGGAAAGAGAAGAAGAAGAGGGGCAGTAACAGGAGATCGGTAAAGAAGAAGCAGAAGTTTAAAACAAAACAAAGCATAACTTCATGTGGTGATTGAAATCATTAACATTCAACAAAAACATGCGAAGCAGATGTGATTAATTCACATATCTCGACCAGAATTGTCGATAATTTTAGCTGTCGTTTGTCAGTTCCTGTCACACTCTGTTTTTATGTATTTGAAAACGTGGATGAGTTACGGTTTATGTTTTATTATTTCCAACTGCCTACAGCTTTGCGCTGGCACGGACTTTATGGTAGTTAATTAGATAGCCGGAAAAACAAAACGAATAAACACCAAAAAAAAAAGAAAAAAAGAATTAGGAAGCCGGAGAAAAGGAACGACACATACAAATGCGAACGAACTTTTCTATTCAAGTCTTTATCAAGGAACAAAGGTAAACAATCTAAATACTCAGAATACTCCCCCCCCCCCCCTCCCGCATATCCTTTACAGGATATCGCTCTCAACACCAGCATTTTACCTCTGTTTTTGATTTCTTGGCAAGATTACGCTCAGTAGTTTGTCATTGCTTTTTGAGCAGCCAGCTCACTTTATCCCGTAAGTCACCAACGCGGCGGGAACCGCTACCAATTCTCGCGCGCTGCGAGACCCTACGTGGATAAACGGGATTACGGAGAAAGTCGTTTAACACCTAGGCCAGGGAGATCGGCTCAGAATACTTACAAGACTGAAATATCATAATCACAAGCATGTCATCCACCAACGTAACATACCTATACGTAATCCACCTGTTTCAGCAAATATAAACGGTTCGAACTACTATCGAATTGTACCTATGATGCACCCAGGAAGGTTAACCGGTCAACAAATGCCCGCTGGATGTGTCGGCCTAAAGGCGTAAGTAAACAAGGCACAACGCAATTACGTCTCGAAAAAAAAAACAATATGGATGAACGCAGAAGAAGAAAAGTACCTATGCTGCTTCTGCTGTCATCATTTCTAATCCTATATTCTTTCGTAGAAATCGAGGGGGGGGGGGGGGGGGGGGTGTAGGGTTTTCAGGTTTTCAATCCTATCCTTGTATCTCGTGAGCCTGAGGCGGACACATTAGCCACTCCGCCACGTCTCACCACTCTAAGTCTGATGGCTCCCTTCCGAATCCAGCGTCATCCAAGGAGTTGATACCAACAATACAAGAAGTATATACATCGATGCTTCAGATACCCAACAGTGTAAAGATGAACTGATGAGTTGATACCAACAATACATGGAGTATACATCGATGCTTCAGATATCCAACAGTGTAAAGATGAACTGATGAGTTGATACCAACAATACATGGAGTATACATCGATGCTTCAGATACCCAACAGTGTATAGATGAACTGATGAGTTGATACCAACAATACATGGAGTATACATCGATGCTTCAGATACCCAACAGTGTATAGATGAACTGATGAGTTGATACCAACAATACATGGAGTATACATCGATGCTTCAGATACCCAACAGTGTATAGATGAACTGATGAGTTGATACCAACAATACATGGAGTATACATCGATGCTTCAGATACCCAACAGTGTATAGATGAACTGATGAGTTGATACCAACAATACATGGAGTATACATCGATGCTTCAGATACCCAACAGTGTATAGATGAACTGATGAGTTGATACCAACAATACATGGAGTATACATCGATGCTTCAGATACCCAACAGTGTATAGATTAACTGATGAGTTGATACCAACAATACATGGAGTATAGATCTATGCGGAGGAGCGGCTGGCCGAGTGGCTAGAACGCCGGACTCTCCTTCAGGAGACCCGGTTTCGATCCCTCGGTAAGGTGTGGGATTTTTTTTCTGTCGGGGGTAAAAAGAAAGTCCTAACCTGCACAGTTCGCGGCGACTGCACTAGCCAGGCGGCCTTTATTCCTCAGGCTCAAAGACCCCTCTGCCATACACCACAAGGTACTATATTGGCAGTTAAATGACAGTTTTTTTTTTTTTTTTACAACTATGCTTCAGATACCTAACGATGTACAGATGAACTAAGGAGTTGATACCAACAGTACATAGAGTGTATACACCTATGGTCTAGATACCCAGAAGTGTACAGATAACTGAGATGTTTATACCAACCAACAATAAATTGTGTATACATTTATGTTTCAGGTACCCAGAGGTGTAAAGTTAACTTGAGGAGTTGATGCCAATAATACACGGACATTTTTGTTTCAGATTCCCACCGGTGTAAAGTTTACTTGAGGTGTTGATACCAAATATACACTGACTACACGTTTATGTTTCAGATCAAATATATACGGAGGACTCTAGTTGATAACATCAATACCTGGAGTACAAATCTATGTTTCAGATACCCAGCGGTGTAAAGATGACTTGAGAAGTTGCAAGATTAGTGTTGTCTGTGATAGCTCCACGGACCAGTCCATCAACTGCCGCTGTAGGCGTGGGTTTTACTTCATGGATTGGCAGTGTCATTGTAAGTCTTGCTGGGTCAGATAGCTTGGTCAGCGTGATTTCTTTCTGTTTTTCTTTCTTTCTTTCTTTCTTTCTTTTTTCTTTCTTTCTTTCTTTCTTTCTTTCTTCTTCTTCTCTCCTTCTTCTTCTTCGTCTAAATAAGTAATAGTAACAATAGAAGCAGCATTATCGAAACCGTAGCAGCAGTAGTAGTAGTAGTTGTTGTGATAGCGGTGGCTTTTGCGGCTGTTGTTGTTTATTATTATTTGTCTTTGTAGCAACAGCAATAGTATTAGTAGTTTTAGTAGCAGCAGTAGCAGCAGCAGCAGCAGCAGCAGTAGTAAAGTAGTAGTAGTAGTAGTAGTAGTAGTAGTAGTAGTAGTAGTAGTAGTAGTAGTAGTAGTAGTGTGTTTTTGTTTGTTTGTTATGATAGTGTTGTTTGTTATGATAGTAGTAGTAGTAGTAGTAGTAGTAGTAGTAGTAGTAGTAGTAGTAGTAGTAGTAGTAGTAGTAGTAGTAGTAGTAGTGTGTTTTTGTTTGTTTGTTATGATAGTGTAATAATAACAGTAACATAATAAGAAGAAGATAATGCCAACATCGGCGATAATGATGGTGATTGTCAGAACCAATCTTGTCAGGTGTTTCATTCGTATTTTTACACGAAATTTACTAATGAATGTTGTTGATGATGGCAGCGATGAAAAGGGTTAGTCAGTATAACATTGATCACAAGAACGACCTCGACGATGATGATGTCATGTCACTTGATTATGTGTGTTCTTTCACACTTACAGCTTGTACCGCTCAGTGTCCGGATAACCACTATCTGGTCTCATCCTGTTCTGCAACCTCTGATGCTGTCTGTAAACGTAAGTGACCATCACACACATATGCTTATTTGTATTAAAGTGTTCTTTATTTTTATCTTTCAGACATGTGCAGTCCTTGTTTGTGATAGTGAGATTTTAGTTTTCTGGCAACATGCTCTTATTTGTGTTGCTGAAAAAGACTTTTGTCGCATGTATTCGTATGTGTCTTAACTTTTGTGGGGTTTTATTGTTATATTTTGTGTTTGTTCGTGTTCTGTTTGTATGAAACATAATTCGTTTTCTGTGTGTATGAAACAACAAAAGTCATTATCTGTTTGTATGAAACAATATAATTCCTTTTCTGTTTGTATGAAACAACATAATCCCCTTTCTGTTTGCATGAAACAACATAATTTCTTTTAACTGTTTGTTTGAAAGAATATAATTTCTATTCTATTTCTCTGAAACATTTTTTTTCTGTTGTTTAAACAACATAATGTTGTTGTTTTTTCTGTTTGTATGAAGCAACATAATTTCTTGTATGTTTGTATGAAACAACATAATACATTGCCTGTTGGTATGAAACAACACAAGCATGCATTCTGTGTATGTCTTAATTGTTTTCGAAAAAAAGAGTTGTGGTGCTACATAGAACCTGTACTTTTGTATGGATGTGAAGCATGGACAATGAGCAGACAAGCTGAAAAACATTTGATGGCTGTAGAAATGTGGTTTCTGAGGAAAATGCAAAGAAATACCATGGACAGACAGAAAAACCAATGACCAAGTCCTTTCAAGAAACAACTTAAAATCTTACACTGATTAGAGAAATTAGACGTAGACAGTCAAAATTGTTTGGTCACGTTACGAGAAGAAATAAATTGGAGAACTTGATGACAACTGACAAGATCGAGGGGAAGAGAACAAGGGGAAGGCAGAGAAGTAAATACCCGGATGGCTTGACCATGTGGCATGGTCGAGACAAGAACACTGAGCTGATCCACGACTCTGGTGATCGAGTGAGATGGCGAATCATGACCGCCCACGATTATGGGTATGGCACATGTTGAACGAAGTTATATTTTGCGTTTTTTTTATTTTTTGTCTCTGTTTATCTGAAAATTGAAATATTTTGGTCACTTGAAACGCCACGAAAGTTTGGAGAGAACAGTAATGGAAGGGTATATGCCTGGGAAGAGAGGAAGAGGAAGGCCAAAGAGAAGATGGGTGCAGGATGTGGCGGATGATCTCCAGATGGGTGTATCGGACGCAGGACATCTTGCTTATGATCCAGAGGTTTTCCGGAAGGCTGTTATGGGAGCGAGGTTCTGCAAAGGACATGCTACTGAATGAATGAATGAATGAATGAATGAATGAATGAATGAAATGAATGAATGAATGAATGAAGGAAGGAAGGAAGGAAGGAGGGAGGGAGGGAGGGAAGGAAGGAAGGACGGAAGGAAGGAAGGAAGGAACATAGGAATTAGTCTTCTTTTTATATGAAACAACTTAAACATTCGTGTTATGTTTTATGAAACATAAGCATTCGTTTTCTATTTATATAATTTTTTTAAAATATAAATAAATGGTTTTGAACGCATGCGCCCTTTGCTCTTGGAATCAATAACTTACGGTCTGTGTGGTAGGAATTTGTTTTTCATACTTAGCTATTAATCAGAATACTTTTCCTGTGCTTTGTTCTCTATTTCCCCCCCCCCCCCCTCTCTCTCTCTCTCTCTCTCTCTCTCTCTCTCTCTCTCTCTCTCCACCCCCTCTCTCTCCCTCTCACTCTCTCTCTCCACCCTCTTATTTTTTTTTTATTTTACACAATATAAAATAACACAAAGTAATGCAGCTTTACAGAAAAGAATATCGAAACATGTAGGACGTTGCAGCGACTATCCTTCTTCAGCAAGCAAATACATACACAAAACACAACACATAGTCACGGAGAAGAAGTTTACATTTCCACACCTTTACCGCAGTTGCACCAAATGTTATTCTTATGTTTGTAAATATAGTTAGAGGCATGGATTGTCGTCGTCTTAGGTTGGCTGCTTATTGTCCATGTTTCTCCGGCTCTATGGTGAAGGGACGCAATTCGTAATCCTGCATACCGCATTTGAAACACAGCTGCGGGCGATTTGGCAGCAGACCGCTTTCCGTTGGTTTTCATACACTGTGCCGGTTATTCAGAAAGCAATGGCATACTACTACTGAGCATAAACTTGCCAAGAAATCTCAAACAGCCAAAAATTGCTAGGGTTGACTGCGACGTCCTGTAATGGATATACAATTAACTTTTTTCACTTGCATACGGAATCTGGGTTCTGTAAAGTAGTTGAGGGAGGCCGTGGTAGCTTAGCGACCGGACGCTTGACTGCTGTACCGGTGGTTTTGGGTTCGATTTGTATTCGTCTCCAGTCGTCTTGTCTTCCCACTGGGTTCGGATGGACTCAGGTGAGAGAGTGAAGTCAAAGAATTGCGCAGCTCTTCCTCACTTTAATCCAATTCATCGCGCAAATCATTTTTTATCCTTGGGCTGGTCACCAGACTCACATACCAGATCTCAAGCTCCCTAAACGGATTTTTTTACGATGAGTTGTGTTGTGGTAAACGCTCCCAAGGTGGTCAGAAGAAATGCTTTAAAGACACTCTGAAGATATCACTCAAAGTTTTCGGAATTCATCAAGACACTTGGGAAACTGTTGCCAGAGATCGAACTTCACTGCGTACATCATTATGCAAGGGTGTAGTCACTTGTGAAGCAAACAGTACTACAAGACCTGTTTAAAAAAAAGACTGGACAAAAAAACAAAACAAAAAACCACCGCAGGAGATTTTCCTCCTGGAACGTCAAGCATTCTTTGTCCACATTGTCAAAGAACATTTCAAGCCAAAATAGGCCTTGCCAGCCATCTTAGAACTCACGGCTCCAAACTTTCAATCCCACTGGATGAAATGAATGGTCATCATCATTCTTGATGGACAAACACCAGGGTTCAATCCGCCTCAAGGTGGTTCTGAATTTTTTTAAACAATTGACCTGGGCTATCAGGTCGACCCAGCCTAAAATGGGCACCTGGAACTGTCTTGGGATGTAAAGGGGTCCGGCGTGATGCCGCCCACATCAGCCACCGAGTGCCGTTTGGTCTACAATAGTATGTGTCTAGCTTTATATGCCCAGTGCTCTTTAGGCGTGTAAATGGGATCTTTACTTACTTAGTTACTTATTCACCCAGTCACTCACTCACTCACTCACTCACTCACTCATTCATTCATTCACTTACTCTTACACAGTACTCGGACATTTCTCTTATCTCAGCGCAATTGAGATATTTTTATCTGTGTTTTACACAAATTGCCAATGGGTACTTTAGCCACGGCAAACCTTGTTCTAATCTCTACAAGACAATTCAATTTTCAACTTGGAAACGTCACTATAGTTTTGCCCGTTATCCCACAGGGAGCTACAGAAAACATGTGCTTAGTCAGGGGAGCCATGCTCTTGAAAACTGTTTAAAGCTGCTGACATATGACAATGCTCGGTATTACTTTACGAAGTACATACTTGTTTAAAACAAAGCGTGGAGCTGCGGCTGAGAAGTTACGGTGTCTACCTCCGGTTAAGAAGTACAGGGTTCGATCTCAAAAGGGTTGTGAATTTTTCAACGAACTACTGGTGTCACACGACCTCTGTTTCTCTTGGCTAGTGAGATTGGATATCTAGCTTTCTCCTATAAGGACTCAAAACAGGGGGTCCCGTGAACAAGATGTGGACGTTAAATATCCGACTGCAGTAAGAACTTGCAACGAGTAGGCCGTTAAACCACTGGCCTGGCAAACTTGTTAGTATTGAAAACCTGAGGGTTCTCTTGGATGCAATCTGTCTAGAGCAGTGGTTTTCAACCTTTTTTGGCCCATGCACCACTTCAACATATGTTCAGAATATCATTCCCCCTCCCCTTTTTCATATTTCTTCCATATAAATTCCTCCTTTCCCACCCCACCCCTACACAGTATATGTAAAAATGGAAGCTAAATTTAATAACACATACTAGAACAAGTCTAGACGTCTACATAAAACGTGATTTGCGGGTCTACTTACGTTATAAGATGAATTTCAGAAGGGCGAGAAGTACAGAACTGTAAAGTATGGAGAGGAAAACAATAGCAAGTAATCGGTTCTTGTATTAACGCGACCTTTAAATAATCCTAACCCCCCCCCCCCTCCCCCAGGAAACCTTAGTTTAATTGGGGGGGGGGTGTAATTCCCCACCGGTTGAGAACCACATACACGAGTAAATCGGACATGCTGACCTTTGAGGTGATGTATTCACCTCAAAAGAGAACAGAAGCTATGGCGGAAATTCAAAACACAATTTATGAAACACACAGACACAAGCCAACATCAAGCATAGTGTCGTATTGCTAATTCTTGTGTAATGGAAAATATGAAGATACGCATGCATTTCTTTGAAATATAGTAATTTGTCTGCTTGTGAAATGTTGGGGATAACTTTTGTCATGGGAAATGCAACCAAAAGCGCTATTATATTAGATGGAACAAAGTAAAGTCTAAAAGACAAAAGAACATTCAAATATCATTTTACAGTATTAGGCAGAATTGCAGCCCTCAAATGTCAGTTGATTATAATAAAACAATTACCGAGCAGTGTCGGTGTTAATTCCGTTTATCCCTGAATTCATGTCTGTAAGTGCAAACAAGGGGCGTGTAATCATGTGTCTGTATGTCTGCTATTGTCTAGCCTCTGGAGGAGAATTCTGCCCTGTTTAGGGTCTCTTTTTTAATATCCATCAGTTCTTAGTCTTTCTCTTTGATCTAAATCCATCATAATAAATATTGCATGATTGTGGAGACAGTTAGATGTTATGAACAGTTTTGTCTGGTGAGAACGGATGTATTTCGTGTTTTGTTTATATGCTTTTATGTTTCTGATTTCTTATTATCCAAATGCGCTTTGCCGTGTTGTGTTCAGTCTTTTTCTTGTTTTGGTCTTTTGTTTATGTTCTCGCCATGTCTCTTCTTAATGTCTTTGCATTATTTCTGGGTTCTCATTATTTCTGGGTTCTCTTTGTGTCCCTTTTTAGTGTAGGTGTTTTTATTTTGAATCCTGAATATGTCTCGCCTTAGTTTCCAGGTTCTGAGCATATCTCTTCTTAATTTCCATGTTCTATTAGTGGTTTCTCAATATGTCTCTTCTTAGTTTACACATTCTATTTCTGGTTTCTCAATATGTCTCTTCTTAGTTTACACATTCTATTTCTGGTTTCTCAATATGTCTCTACTTAGTTTCCATGTTGAAAATATTGCCGGTTTATGTTTTGTATTCACCTATTATGTTGCATGAACTTTACATGAATACAAAACTCGGACCGGCAATATTTTTAAACACTACACAGTCATTACAAATACACCCTATATTATTTAAAAAAAAAAAAAACCACACACACACACAATAACGCATTTGAGAAATGAAGTACATGATGTCATCACAAAATGTGCAAACAATATGCAGCGAATGACTGCGTCTGATGGAGTAACTCTTTGCACTGCAAACAGAATGGTGTTATCAATGGAAGAAAACATTGTTCAAATGTGTTCTACATATAATGTGTAGTGAGTCTTTACCAACACTCGGTATATTTGTGTGTGTGCGTGTGCGTGCGTGCGTGTACTTATATAATATAGTATTATAAACTGTGCACGTTAGTGTAATGATTATGAGCCAGACAAGGGTTCTGTATCAACTTTCATGATTCAATGCGAGAGGGAAAGACTGCCATCTGTTCCCACTTGCACTCAGACTTACAAAATGTGATGGTCCCACCACGTCCCATTCCCACAACAGGCTCCTGTTAGTATCATTAATATGACTGTATTTGTTTTTCACGCCAGCCTGTTCTGACTGTGGGAAATTCCAGTATGAGGCAGCACAGTGTAGCACTAACAGGGACACCATATGCATTGGTAAGTTCTCACTCAGATACTTGAGATACTCTCAGATTTTCATCAATCGTTGTTTGTTTCTTTTCATTCAGAGTTCGGATACTACTGGACATGCTGTTGCCAAATAAAATAACTTAATAATATGGAACTGACATTTGCTTGTGTCCAATTCCGGAGGACAACCTACACCAAAAGAGGACAATCCAGATTTGTTGGACACATCATGAGATGTGAGGCTTAGAATTCAATATTCCATGACAACAGGACAGTTGGACATGGCAAGAGAAACAGAGGAGATGTAAAGAGAAGATGCTGGCCAGCTTAACATTACAAAAAAAAGTACTTGACCTTTTTTACCAGACCTTGAGGCTATGGGGTATAAGGTGCTAGCCTCATACTTGTATAGACCAATGGACACTCATCATCATCATCATCATCATCATCATCATCATCATCATCATCATCATCATCTTCCATTTCTGCTGTCAAGCATCGTGGGGAGGAATAATTTGCGCTCCAGCGCCCGGTGGGCGGCACTGGATAGTTTATTCCGTGTGATTGTACAATGTCGTAAATCATTTCTTCTTGACGTCCTCTTGGTCTTGTCGCAGATGATCTTTGATGTAAGGCCGGTGATGGTATTGTGATGTGTGTTGCTTCTTACGACGTGGCAAAACCCACTTGATCTTCTATCTTTCAATAAATGTGGCACAAGATGTTGATCCCACAGTCTGTCTGATAACAGCATTTCTTTCTTGGTCTCAGATTGTTAAGTTGGCAGCTCTCCTCAGTCATCTCATTTCGCAGGTGTTGATTTTGCGAAAGTGTAATTTGGATAAAGTCCAAGTTTGAGATTGGTAGCATAGGGTTGGTGTGAATATGCTATTTATTATCTGTCGTTTTGCGGACTTGGGTATATTTGGATGTTTCAGTAAGGCTGACAGTTGATATGTAAGTGCATTAGCTTTTTGACATCTGATTTCGATTTCTCTGTCCAATCTGCCATCTTTTGTGATCATACTTCCAGGTATTGAATTCTTAACTTGTTTCAGAGTTGTGCTATGTATCTGTATACTTAGTGGGCCGGCGGTCTGCTAATTTGCATTACTTTGGCGGTGTTTATACTCATATTATATCTGCTGCAGGTTGAACTCAGATTAGTAATATGATTTTATAGTCTGCCCTCATCGCTGTAAAATAGGCACTGATCGTCTGCAAATAGAAGTTCATCTATTTCCTGTGGATCAGTTGTTTCATCTGGAGTAAAGAGTTTAAAGAGTTCTAAATTTTCTGAATCTATTCAATGGGTCAATATCAGGCCGGCCACCTTAATTTCTAAAATATTTCCTGGTGCCCATTTTTGGCTGGGTCAACCTGGGAGCCCAGGCCAATTAAACATTTTAAAATCCTTGACCCAATTAGGTTTGAACACACGACCACGCGGCTGACTGGTAGATCACTGCTGTCTGACACCCACCCATTAAGTGAATATGGAATATATAGTGAACTAGCTGTCCCGGCCCGGCTTCGCCCAGGTCCTGGCGGGGATCTATCTATCTATCTATCTGTCTGTCTGTCTGCTTGTCTGTCTGTCTGTCAGTCTGTCTGACCCGGCCCGGCTTCGCCCATCTCCTGGTGGGGAGCATTTCATTTAATTCATATAAGTAGTAATCTAAGCTCCCGTTTCCGACTATCTGTCTGTCTGTCTGTCTATCTGTCTGTCTGTCTGTCTGTCTGTCTGTCTGTCTGACCCAGCCCGTTTCACCCATTCCCTGGTGGGGAGCATCTCATTTAATTCATATAAGTAGTCATATAAGCTCCCGTTCCCGACTGTCTGTCTGTCTGTCTGTCTGTCTATCTATCTATCTGATCTATCTATCTATCTGATCTATCTATCTATCTATCTATCTATCTATCTATCTATCTATCTATCTATCTATCTATCTATCTATCTATCTATCTATCTGATCTATCTATCTATCTATCTATCCATCTATCCATCCATCCATCCATCTATCTACTATCTATCTATCTATCTATCTATCTATCTATCTATCTAGAATATTTACCTACCTACCTATCTATCTATCTATCTATGTTCGGCCCGTTCCCGTTAAAAATATAGATAGAGTTAGAAGAATAGATAGATTGATAGTAAAAAAATATGATTGGAAGAGATCTATCTAAAGTAAACTTACCAAGATATCACGAACAGCCAATAAATGGTGTCTTATGTTAAGTCCCCTTGCTATATAGAAATGATAATTATCTATCTATAGCCAGGGGACTTAACCTAAGATATAGCAATGCTACTAAAAGTTATGTCCCTATTATATATTTTGTCTTATGTATAAGTCATGTAATTTAATTATTCAATTTTAATAAGTAAATAGATGATGCTGCACTAAAAAAAAACTATGACAGTTGGTTGCACGGGAATGAAAGGAAGAAGTGTAGAAATTTTCATCTCAATGCGATGGACCGTTATCGAACGCATCCAATACATCCCCAACCACAAACCCACACACACACATTCTGTTTTATAGATATAGATATAGTAGGAGGAGCGGCTGGCCGAATGGCTAAGAATGTCGGGTTCTACTTGAGGAGACCGGGTTCGAATCACGTGGATTTTTTTTTTTTTCCTGTCAGGGACAAAAAGAAAAATCTAACCTTCACAGTTTGCGGCGACTGCACTAGCCAGGCAGTAGATGGCACTGAATATAGTGTACACAAAATACACATTTTAGAATGTGTGATTTTGGTATCACACATTTAGATTCTCTTCAGGCTGTCATGGGGGTTTGTGAACTGTATTGAGATTTTCCTTGTGTGACTTATGGAAGGAGGTTAAACACTCATGACTGGATCCATGTGCAATGATCATTTATTAAATGAACCAGACCAAAGCCAGCCAAACTGCTGTCTGACATGTTGATTACTTCTTCTTCTTCAGCGTTTCGAGCCATTGAGGTTCTTTGCTGCAGATACAATCCGTCTCCATCGTCTCTCTGGTTGACCCTCTCTTGCCAGTCATTGATTCCAAGTGCTTGTAGGTCTGTATATATATTATCTCTCCACCGTCTTCTTGGTCTACCTCGGGTCTACGGTCATTTATTTCCTGAGTGTAAAGCGAGTTTTGATTCCTTATTATCTTCCATTCTTTCTATATGCCCCAGCCATTGTAGTCTATTAGCCTTCATGATACAGTGATTAGCGGGGACTTAAACAGATCATAAATGTCTTTGTTACTTCTTTTTTTCCACTCTCCACTTTGTGTATCCCTATGGGTCCAAAGATGCGTCTTAAAACTTTGTTCTCAAGGTTGTGTTAATTATGTATGTTATGTTAATTAACAATGTTAATTACTTGCCGGCAATAAATCTTCAAATAAAACATTATTTTGTTCATTAAATGAGCCATGACAATGACCTGATGATGTCCTTCACTATCAGTTAGATAAAAAATAACTCTGACTTCTTGTTACAAAATGTGTCTCATTTTCACATGAACTGGAAATAAACAGCAGATATGTTTTTATTTTTCAATTTCAGATGTCTCCTTTCCTGTCGGAATCCTTCCCATGAATAAGTCACATTTGCCAGATGGTAAGTAAGCGGTGTATTAAATTTGTCACAGGCCTTTTAGATTACTTTGTACTATAGGATTTTATTTTGACTAATCATAGTTATAGAGATAATATACATACAGACCTACAAGCACTTGGAATCAACGACTGGCAAGAGAAGGTCCACCAGAGAGACGAATGGAGACAGATTGTATTTGCAGCAAGAACCTCAATGGCTCGGAATGCTGAAGAAGAAGAAATCATAGTTATGAATGAAAGCAGTTGAAGACTTGCTTACCAAGACGGTGATTTCAGTTCGATCCTCATGGACGTTACGCAACAGGAACTTTGGTAGTGTAGTGGTTAGAATACTTACTTACCAAGACAGTGGTATAAGTTCAATCTTGACAGACTAGTTACAAAACAATAACCATCGTGGTGTGGTGATTAGAATATTTACCTACCAAGACAGTTGTATTGGTAGTATAGTGTACTTACTTACAAACGACAGTAGTATAAAGTCCAATCCTGACGGAATAGTTACGCAACAGGAAACTTGGTAGTATAGCAGTTGAATACTTACTTATCAAGACAGTGGTATAAGTTCAATCTTGATGGACTAGTTAAAACAATAACCATCGTAGTATGGTGCTTAGAATACTTATTTACCAAGACAGTTGTATTGGTGGGATAGTGTTTAAATACTTACTTACAAAGACAGTAGTATAAGTTCAATCCTGACGGAATAGTTATGCAACAGGAAACTTTGTAGCATAGCGGTTGAATACTTACTTACCAAGACAGTGGTGTAAGTTTAATCCAGGCGGACTAGTTACAAAACAATACCATGGTGGGTGTAGTGATTAGAATACTTACTTACCAAGACAGTGGTATAGTTCAATCCTCACTGATGGGTTATGCAGCAGAAACTGTGGTAGTATAGTGGTTAGAATACTTGCTTACCAAGACAGGGGTATAAGTTCAATCCTCAGCAGTGCGGGATTCATTCTTGCCTAGGTCAAAAGAATCAGACATAGACTGGACTAGCCATAACGATGCAGAGTTTAAACAGTATTAACTGACTCATTGATGAAGATTAATATATCACCATAAGTGATCTTTCACTTACTTAGACAGAAAGATGATATATCGCCATACTAGGATCATCATGTTATTTGTTTTGTTTCGTGATATCTCTCACAAATCAATGCTCAGTGAATGGAAATGTACATTATAATGCTTGTTCATTGATTGTGCACAAGTCTGGTCCAAACATACTTTTTGTTTGGCACTGAAACACATGAAGAGGACGTGGCACAACACCATGCTCAAGTGTTACTAGGACCCCAAAAGGGAAGCAAAGAATAGTAACATGGTAGACCTGCTGGGAATGTTGAAAAGGCAACTAAAATTTGTTGTTGTTGTTTTTTCATCGCTCACCTTTAACTCAAGTGTAGTTCCTACACACTACTTCTAGTAACACTGGACTTTATTTTGCTTCTGGATTAGCTGTCCTTGTTACCAGTGTCCCTCGCCCTCGGGTAAACCACTCTGACTTCAGAGGTGTTTATAATTTACGTCCCAAGGTCAAGTACGAGAGTCAACATTTTAGTCCAGCTGAGGGGTGTAGGGTTGAATTCGCTACCTCGGCATCAGCACACCGGATGTGTAAGAATGAGCTTTCTTATCCATCGGCCGTGCTGACCTCACAAGGGTTGGTCTGAGACTAGCTAGTTTACATTATGGAAACAAATCACATGCTTCCCTTGTGCCACATATATTGAAAGACAGAAGATTAAATGGTTTGGCCATCATACTTAGCTATGTGACACCCCGCAACTACCACACTCCCTTCATCAAAGCAGATCTGCTAGGAGAGCAAAGTACAGACCCGAGAATAAATGGATTGACAACCTCAAAGACACTAGACAATCAATATCCCCGGGAAGGTTACCCGGCAACAAATCCCGCAGAATCGGATGTGTCGGCCTAACGCGCAAGAACCAGCTCTCTGCTGTAAAACAAAGCAGAACACGCAATCCATCGGAAAAAAAAAAACCTGGAATGAAGAGAGAAGAAGAAGACCATCAAAAGGATCTGACACTATCAAGTGCCCCATCCTGGTGCACCATTATGCCCGCCCCCTCAGACGCTTGAAAGGAAACAGTGGAATGATGATGATGATGATGTGAGATGTTGGATGATTAGGGGTATGTGTACGGCTACTAATTGAAAAAATAATATGTTGGCCACTGCTGGGTACTACACCTTTCTCTATACTCCTTGGTCTGCCTGTATGTTCCCACATGATAAAATATACAAATATTATTCTTCGATGGAAATTGAATATCTGCAGCTACTACTCTCCCAATGGTTTCATGGACAGACGCATCGACATGGAAGCCTGGAGACCCCAATGTATGTAACCAACAACCAACAGAGCTTAGAACTTTGTTGTGTGCCTCGTCTGGCAAGGGGCTGGATCTTGCACGTCCAGTGTGACTGGCGTGTTCCGGTTCCTGATTATCGGACATAGGAGGCAGTAGATGCTTACAGCTCTCTGTTTCAATAAGTTGATGGACCAAGTCAGAATAAAGCGAATGGATTATTACATTAGTCAGAAAGTAGTACGGCAGGTAAGGCGCGTTGTGAAATATAATACTATTAGTCAGACTTGTCAAAAGTGTAAGATATTTCTCTTGTACATCTATCTTGTCCAAAAGTGTAAGATATTCTATAATCTGCTTTATCGTGTCCAAAGTTAAACCACATTCTAGTCTACTTCCTTGTGTGAAAAGTGTAAGCGATTCTATTATCTGCTATCTTGTCAAAGTGAAACACATTCTATCTACTTTTTTATGCAAAAGTGTAAGATTTCTTATTCTAAGTTTTCTTTTCAAAAAGCATAAGAATATTCTGTAATCTGCTATCTTTAGTCAAAAGTAGAACTATATCTATAGGCCGAATCTTGTCAAAATGTAAATATTCTATAAGCTGCTTTCCTTGTCAAAGGAGATAAGGTCTTGAGTAAGAAGTTATGTGAAATTCTAGTCAACTCAGCCTAGCCTACTGTAGAAGTATATGCAATTCTAGCTAACCTCGAGCTACGCCTCCTCTAGAAGTAGATCACTTCTAGTCAACCTTTTTTAGCAGAAAGATGTGATATTCATACTCGGGACCATCTTAAGACAAACATATTGTACAAGTATTGGTTTATTATCTTTGTAAAATTGTGTGATTTTTGTACTCTACCATCTTAAAAAGCTACAATAGCGTGGTGGCTAGTTGCCTTTTGCCTAGCCAGCCCGGCAGTCCATGATTTTGATCTGCATTAAGACAGATTAAAATTGATTAATGGTTCCTGGGGGGGAACCCCAGGTGGAGTCGCTTAAAAATAGGTACCGAGGAAATGTCTCGGATAATGAAGCAGTCAGCATATTAGACGCCCACAATCAATCCTGGAACACTACCGACTGATCTAAGTGAAAATATGGACCGGATAGCACCAAAAGTAGCCTATAACACCTTAGGCTTGTAAGGGTTCTTTACTTTCTACGCGTACTTGTGCACCGATTTAAGTTTGTGAAAAGTGTATTCGTACAGTAATAAATTGTATAGTCAAGAGCACTAAAATAGAAATTATATGTTCACTCCTGTTTCATAGTAAACATTAAATAAAGTCTGTATAGTGTCACACATTATAAAATTTATGGTGATTGATATGTATATTCAACATTCCACACAGCATCCTGTCCCAGTGATTCATACATGGACTTATATTTATATTCAATAATTCACATGGGCAACTAGTCCCCAAGTAATTGTATGTTAATTTATTTATTTTTCAATATTCCCTACACAGGCATACAGTTCCCCGATTAATAACTCTGCAGTTAGAGATCGAGCTGCAACAGGACATCAACGGGCTCCCCAAAAGGGAATGATCCGGTGTGAATTCACAAGAACGAATCCAGTGCCACGAAACAGTGGACAACCCCCACAAAATACATTACGAAAAAAGATGTGACAGATATTACAGTGGAGCATCAATACTACACATTCCCAAGCTTACCAGTTAGGTTCGTTTTTTTGTCATTATTTTAATTTGAGAATTTCGTGATTATCTTTCCCCGTCTAAGGTTGCGTTAGGCGGCACTGTTACAAATATTTTCACCATTAGTTGTATACTATTTTTGTCCTCCACACCCAAGAAAGTAATCTTCTCGTATTTTGTTCCTTTTTCATCTCACCATGGGTCTAGTTTCCTACCCGCAGCCAACTTATTGTCAAACCCTTTGTAAACTATATCATGATTGGTTAGATTTTACAGCTGAACTTTTCTATTGGATGAGAAGTGCAAACCGAAGAAGCAGTCTCTCTCGAAAGAATACAATTAAAAAGGGTTTTTAAGGCACTAGTGTACAACTTCAGTATATTGGATTTTATCCCATAGGGCTTGGTCCCTATCCCCAGGGAAGCCTCTGGACACTTAGCACAGAGCACAAGGAGAACTCTAATAGCTCCAGCGACATTCATGGTTTCATTTCTCGAAGAGAAATTGCCACTTAACTGAACACCAAGAATGACCAGGCGAGGGAATCTTAATGCCTACACACCATCGGGTGATGCGCAGTAAGGACAGTTTACACCACTGTGCCATGAAGAACAACTAATAACCCTCTACGTACTTTATCTCTCAATTCTCGACCAATGCACAAATCATCTCTCATCTCTCAAATCTCTCTCCTACTCTCTCTCCCCCTTACTCTCTACCTCGCTATCTGACCTACTCATGTATCTCTTCCCCTCTCCTCTGGCTCAGACTCTCCTCTCAAAAAATCTCTAAGTGCCAAACTGCTGGCGCTACAAAGAATACAGAAAAGAAAAAATAAAGAGGCGTCAAGAAATAGAGTAGAATACAGAATCAGATACGTACTAGCCTCTCTCTCCATCATCGCTCTATCTACTCTCAAGCTCAGATAAAAAACTCTCTCTCTCTCTCTCGCTCTTCTCCTCTCTCTCTCTCTCTCTCTCTTCTTGAACACCACAAAGGGGAACCTTAGTCGACTCTTACGGTATATAGTGTAGTGCTACGTATTATTATTCCTTTACTTACACTCTAGATAGGGGCCCAGGTAGCACACGGGGCTTTCACCAGAATTATGAGATGGGTTTCAAGAAAATAGAAGTAAAAACCTTAATTTAAAAAAAAATGTTGTGATAGTGAATAGAGTCTGAAAAAATTATAGAACAATAGTAATCCGTTGTCAAGTGTAGGTCCGCCACGTAGGGCTGGGCTTTTCCATGCAAAGTCCGCCACGCGCGGATAAATTGCTTGGAATCCGGTTAGAAACATTCTCGGCGTCGCAGGTGTGTACGCACTCGTCACCACCAAGGACCTGCTATACCTCGTTGTCGAGACCGAACGTTTTGGAACCTTTCGACTCCACGCTACACGTGCTGGACTGACAGTGCATGCATCAGCCATAGAATGCTGGACCTTCATGTCATCGACTTGCTGGCTGACAGGCTGCATCAAACCAGAATGGACCGAAGTCATGTCATAACACTTGGCGTGGACTGACAGCATGGCATCACAAAACTGGAACTTCATCATAACATTGGGCGGGACTGACAGGCTGACATACACCATACTGGACCTTCCACAAATTTCATACACTTCTGGGCTGACGGTGTCCATGCATCCCAATACTGGACCGTCTTTCACACTTCTGGACTGCCGGATGCATCACCATACCTGGACTTCATTCATCACTTCTGGCTGACAGGCATGCAGCGCATCCAGGACCTTCATTCAAACACTTTGCTAGGACTGACAGGCATGCAGCGCCATCTGGACCTTCATTCATACACTTGCTGGACTGACAGGCAACGCATCACCATAACTGGACATTCATTCATACACTTGCATGGACTGACAGGCAGGCTCACACACTGGCCTTCAATCATACAGGAGTTGATACCAACAATACAAGAAGTATATACATCGATGCTTCAGATACCCAACAGTGTAAAGATGAACTGATGAGTTGATACCAACAATACATGGAGTATACATCGATGCTTCAGATACCCAACAGTGTATAGATTAACTGATGAGTTGATACCAACAATACATGGAGTATAGATCTATGCGGAGGAGCGGCTGGCCGAGTGGCTAGAACGCCGGAGCTCTCTTCAGGAGAGCCGGGTTCGATCCCTCGGTAGGTGTGGGATTGTTTTACTGTCGGGGGCAAAAAGAAAAGTCCTAACCTGCACAGTTCGCGGCGACTGCACTAGCCAGGCGGCCTTAATTCCTCAGGCTCAAAGACCCCTCTGCCATACACCAGCAAGGTACTATATTGGCAGTAAATGACAGTTTTTTTTTTTTTTTACAACTATGCTTCAGATACCTAACGATGTACAGATGAACTAAGGAGTTGATACCAACAGTACATAGAGTGTATACACCTATGGTCTAGATACCCAGAAGTGTACAGATAACTGAGATGTTTATACCAACCAACAATAAATTGTGTATGCATTTATGTTTCAGGTACCCAGAGGTGTAAAGTTAACTTGAGGAGTTGATGCCAATAATACACGGACATTTTTGTTTCAGATTCCCACCGGTGTAAAGTTTACTTGAGGTGTTGATACCAAATATACACTGACTACACGTTTATGTTTCAGATCAAATATATACGGAGGACTCTAGTTGATAACATCAATACCTGGAGTACAAATCTATGTTTCAGATACCCAGCGGTGTAAAGATGACTTGAGAAGTTGCAAGATTAGTGTTGTCTGTGATAGCTCCACGGACCAGTCCATCAACTGCCGCTGTAGGCGTGGGTTTTACTTCATGGATTGGCAGTGTCATTGTAAGTCTTGCTGGGTCAGATAGCTTGGTCAGCGTGATTTCTTTCTGTTTTTCTTTCTTTCTTTCTTTCTTTCTTTTTTCTTTTTCTTTCTTTCTTTCTTCTTCTTCTCTCTCTCCTTCTTCTTCTTCGTCTAAATAAGTAATAGTAACAATAGAAGCAGCATTATCGAAACCGTAGCAGCAGTAGTAGTAGTAGTTGTTGTGATAGCGGTGGCTTTTGCGGCTGTTGTTGTTTATTATTATTTGTCTTTGTAGCAACAGCAATAGTATTAGTAGTTTTAGTAGCAGCAGCAGCAGCAGCAGCAGCAGCAGTAGTAAAGTAGTAGTAGTAGTAGTAGTAGTAGTAGTAGTAGTAGTAGTAGTAGTAGTAGTAGTAGTAGTGTGTTTTTGTTTGTTTGTTATGATAGTGTTGTTTGTTGTAGTGTAGTAGTAGTAGTAGTAGTAGTAGTAGTAGTAGTAGTAGTAGTAGTAGTAGTAGTAGTAGTAGTGTAGTATGTGTTTTGTTTGTTTGTTATGATAGTGTAATAATAACAGTAACATAATAAGAAGAAGATAATGACAACATCGGCGATAATGATGGTGATTGTCAGAACCAATCTTGTCAGGTGTTTCATTCGTATTTTTACACGAAATTTACTAATGAATGTTGTTGATGATGGCAGCGATGAAAAGGGTTAGTCAGTATAACATTGATCACAAGAACGACCTCGACGATGATGATGTCATGTCACTTGATTATGTGTGTTCTTTCACACTTACAGCTTGTACCGCTCAGTGTCCGGATAACCACTATCTGGTCTCATCCTGTTCTGCAACCTCTGATGCTGTCTGTAAACGTAAGTGACCATCACACACATATGCTTATTTGTATTAAAGTGTTCTTTATTTTTATCTTTCAGACATGTGCAGTCCTTGTTTGTGATAGTGAGATTTTAGTTTTCTGGCAACATGCTCTTATTTGTGTTGCTGAAAAAGACTTTTGTCGCATGTATTCGTATGTGTCTTAACTTTTGTGGGGTTTTATTGTTATATTTTGTGTTTGTTCGTGTTCTGTTTGTATGAAACATAATTCGTTTTCTGTGTGTATGAAACAACAAAAGTCATTATCTGTTTGTATGAAACAATATAATTCCTTTTCTGTTTGTATGAAACAACATAATCCCCTTTCTGTTTGCATGAAACAACATAATTTCTTTTAACTGTTTGTTTGAAAGAACATAATTTCTATTCTATTTCTCTGAAACATTTTTTTTCTGTTGTTTAAACAACATAATGTTGTTGTTTTTTCTGTTTGTATGAAGCAACATAATTTCTTGTATGTTTGTATGAAACAACATAATACATTGCCTGTTGGTATGAAACAACACAAGCATGCATTCTGTGTATGTCTTAATTGTTTTCGAAAAAAAGAGTTGTGGTGCTACATAGAACCTGTACTTTTGTATGGATAGTGAAGCGTGGACAATGAGCAGACAAGCTGAAAAACATATGATTGGCTGTGGAAATGTGGTTTCTGAGGAAAATGTAAAGAATACCATGGACAGACAGAAAAACCAATGACCAAGTCCTTCAAGAAACAACTTAAAATCTTACACTGATTAGAGAAATTAGACGTAGACAGTCAAAATTGTTTGGTCACGTTACGAGAAGAAATAAATTGGAGAACTTGATGACAACCGAGGGGAAGAGAACAAGGGGAAGGCAGAGAAGTAAATACCCGGATGGCTTGACCATGTGGCATGGTCGAGACAAGAACACTGAGCTGATCCACGACTCTGGTGATCGAGTGAGATGGCGAATCATGACCCCACGATTATGGGTATGGCACATGTTGAACGAAGTTATATTTGCGTTTTTTTATTTTTTGTCTCTGTTTATCTGAAAATTGAAATATTTTGGTCACTTGAAACGCCACGAAAGTTTGGAGAACAGTAATGGAAGGGTATATGCCTGGGAAGAGAGGAAGAGGAAGGCCAAAGAGAAGATGGGTGCAGGATGTGGCGGATGATCTCCAGATGGGTGTATCGGACGCAGGACATCTTGCTTATGATCCAGAGGTTTTCCGGAAGGCTGTTATGGGAGCGAGGTTCTGCAAAGGACATGCTACTGAATGATAATGAATGAATGAAATGAAATGAATGAATGAAATGAAATGAATGAATGAATGAAATAATGAAATGATGAATGAAGAAGAAGGAAGAAGAAGGAAGGAAGAAGGAGGGAGGGAGGGGGAAGGAAGGAAGGACGGAAGGAAGGAAGGAAGGAACATAGGAATTAGTCTTCTTTTTATATGAAACAACTTAAACATTCGTGTTATGTTTATGAAACATAAGCATTCGTTTTCTATTTATATAATTTTTTAAAAATAAATAATGGTTTTGAACGCATGCGCCCTTTGCTCTTGGAATCAATAACTTACGGTCTGTGTGGTAGGAATTTGTTTTCATACTTAGCTATTAATCAAATACTTTTCCTGTGCTTTGTTCTCTATTCCCCCCCCCCCCCTCTCTCTCTCTCTCTCTCTCTCTCTCTCTCTCTCTCCTCTCTCTCCACCCCCTCTCTCTCCCTCTCACTCTCTCTCTCCACCCTCTTATTTTTTTTTTTTTTACACAATATAAAATAACACAAAGTAATGCAGCTTTACAGAAAAGAATATCGAAACATGTAGGACGTTGCGGCGACTATCCTTCTTCAGCAAGCAAATACATACACAAAACACAACACATAGTCACGGAGAAGAAGTTTACATTTCCACACCTTACCGCAGTTGCACCAAATGTTATTCTTATGTTTGTAAATATAGTTAGAGGCATGGATTGTCGTCGTATTAGGTTGTCTGCTTATTGTCCATGTTTCTCCGGTTCTATGGTGAAGGGACGCAATTCGTAATCCTGCATACCGCATTTGAAACACAGCTGCGGGCGATTTGGCAGCAGACCGCTTTCCGTTGGTTTTCATACACTGTGCCGGTTATTCAGAAAGCAATGGCATACTACTACTGAGCATAAACTTGCCAAGAAATCTCAAACAGCCAAAAATTGCTAGGGTTGACTGCGACGTCCTGTAAAGGATATACAATTAACTTTTTTCACTTGCATACGGAATCTGGGTTCTGTAAAGTAGTTGAGGGAGGCCGTGGTAGCTTAGCGACCGGACGCTTGACTGCTGTACCGGTGGTTTTGGGTTCGATTTGTATTCGTCTCCAGTCGTCTTGTCTTCCCACTGGGTTCGGATGGACTCAGGTGAGAGAGTGAAGTCAAAGAATTGCGCAGCTCTTCCTCACTTTAATCCAATTCATCGCGCAAATCATTTTTTATCCTTGGGCTGTCACCAGACTCACATACCAGATCTCAAGCTCCCTAAACGGATTTTTTTTACGATGAGTTGTGTTGTGGTAAACGCTCCCAAGGTGGTCAGAAGAAATGCTTTAAAGACACTCTGAAGATATCACTCAAAGTTTTCGGAATTCATCACGACACTTGGGAAACTGTTGCCAGAGATCGAACTTCACTGCGTACATCATTATGCAAGGGTGTAGTCACTTGTGAAGCAAACAGTACTACAAGACCTGTTTAAAAAAAAGACTGGACAAAAAAACAAAACAAAAAACCACCGCAGGAGATTTTCCTCCTGGAACGTCAAGCATTCTTTGTCCACATTGTCAAAGAACATTTCAAGCCAAAATAGGCCTTGCCAGCCATCTTAGAACTCACGGCTCCAAACTTTCAATCCCACTGGATGAAATGAATGGTCATCATCATTCTTGATGGACAACACCAGGGTTCAATCCGCCTCAAGGTGGTTCTGAATTTTTTTAAACAATTGACCTGGGCTATCAGGTCGACCAGCCTAAAATGGGCACCTGGAACTGTCTTGGGATGTAAAGGGGTCCGGCGTGATGCCGCCCACATCAGCCACCGAGTGCCGTTTGGTCTACAATAGTATGTGTCTAGCTTTATATGCCCAGTGCTCTTTAGGCGTGTAAATGGGATCTTTACTTACTTAGTTACTTATCACCCAGCCCTCACTCACTCACTCACTCACTCACTCATTCATTCATTCACTTACTCTTACACAGTACTCGGACATTTCTCTTATCTCAGCGCAATTGAGATATTTTTATCTGTGTTTTACACAAATTGCCAATGGGTACTTTAGCCACGGCAAACCTTGTTCTAATCTCTACAAGACAATTCAATTTTCAACTTGGAAACGTCACTATAGTTTTGCCCGTTATCCCACAGGGAGCTACAGAAAACATGTGCTTAGTCAGGGGAGCCATGCTCTTGAAAACTGTTTAAAGCTGCTGACATATGACAATGCTCGGTATTACTTTACGAAATACATACTTGTTTAAAACAAAGCGTGGAGCTGCGGCTGAGAAGTTACGGTGTCTACCTCCGGTTAAGAAGTACAGGGTTCGATCTCAAAAGGGTTGTGAATTTTTCAACGAACTACTGGTGTCACACGACCTCTGTTTCTCTTGGCTAGTGAGATTGGATATCTAGCTTTCTCCTATAAGGACTCAAAACAGGGGGTCCCGTGAACAAGATGTGGACGTTAAATATCCGACTGCAGTAAGAACTTGCAACGAGTAGGCCGTTAAACCACTGACCTGGCAAACTTGTTAGTATTGAAAACCTGAGGGTTATCTTGGATGCAATCTGTCTAGAGCAGTGGTTTTCAACCTTTTTTGGCCCATGCACCACTTCAACATATGTTCAGATATCATTCCCCCTCCCCTTTTTCATATTTCTTCCATATAAATTCCTCCTTTCCCACCCCACCCCTACACAGTATATGTAAAAATGGAAGCTAAATTTAATAACACATACTAGAACAAGTCTAGACGTCTACATAAACGTGATTTGCGGGTCTACTTACGTTATAGATGAATTTCAGAAGGGCGAGAAGTACAGAACTGTAAAGTATGGAGAGGAAAACAATAGCAAGTAATCGGTTCTTGTATTAACGCGACCTTTAAATAATCCTAACCCCCCCCCCCTCCCCCAGGAAACCTTAGTTTAATTGGGGGGGGTGTAATTCCCCACCGGTTGAGAACCACATACACGAGTAAATCGGACATGGTGACCTTTGAGGTGATGTATTCACCTCAAAAGAGAACAGAAGCTATGGCGGAAATTCAAAACACAATTTATGAAACACACAGACACAAGCCAACATCAAGCATAGTGTCGTATTGCTAATTCTTGTGTAATGGAAAATATGAAGATACGCATGCATTTCTTTGAAATATAGTAATTTGTCTGCTTGTGAAATGTTGGGGATAACTTTTGTCATGGGAAATGCAACCAAAAGCGCTATTATATTAGATGGAACAAAGTAAAGTCTAAAAGACAAAAGAACATTCAAATATCATTTTACAGTATTAGGCAGAATTGCAGACCTCAAATGTCAGTTGATTATAATAAAACAATTACCGAGCAGTGTCGGTGTTAATTCCGTTTATCCCTGAATTCATGTCTGTAAGTGCAAACAAGGGGCGTGTAATCATGTGTCTGTATGTCTGCTATTGTCTAGCCTCTGGAGGAGAATTCTGCCCTGTTTAGGGTCTCTTTTTTAATATCCATCAGTTCTTAGTCTTTCTCTTTGATCTAAATCCATCATAATAAATATTGCATGATTGTGGAGACAGTTAGATGTTATGAACAGTTTTGTCTGGTGAGAACGGATGTATTTCGTGTTTTGTTTATATGCTTTTATGTTTCTGATTTCTTATTATCCAAATGCGCTTTGCCGTGTTGTGTTCAGTCTTTTTCTTGTTTTGGTCTTTTGTTTATGTTCTCGCCATGTCTCTTCTTAATGTCTTTGCATTATTTCTGGGTTCTCATTATTTCTGGGTTCTCTTTGTGTCCCTTTTTAGTGTAGGTGTTTTTATTTTGAATTCTGAATATGTCTCGCCTTAGTTTCCAGGTTCTGAGCATATCTCTTCTTAATTTCCATGTTCTATTAGTGGTTTCTCAATATGTCTCTTCTTAGTTTACACATTCTATTTCTGGTTTCTCAATATGTCTCTTCTTAGTTTACACATTCTATTTCTGGTTTCTCAATATGTCTCTACTTAGTTTCCATGTTGAAAATATTGCCGGTTTATGTTTTGTATTCACCTATTATGTTGCATGAACTTTACATGAATACAAAACTCGGACCGGCAATATTTTTAAACACTACACAGTCATTACAAATACACCCTATATTATTTAAAAAAAAAAAAAAACCACACACACACACACAATAACGAATTTGAGAAATGAAGTACATGATGTCATCACAAAATGTGCAAACAATATGCAGCGAATGACTGCGTCTGATGGAGTAACTCTTTGCACTGCAAACAGAATGGTGTTATCAATGGAAGAAAAAATTGTTCAAATGTGTTCTACATATAATGTGTAGTGAGTCTTTACCAACACTCGGTATATTTGTGTGTGTGCGTGCGTGCGTGCGTGCGTGCGTGTACTTATATAATATATTATTATAAACTGTGCACGTTAGTGTAATGATTATGAGCCAGACAAGGGTTCTGTATCAACTTTCATGATTCAATGCGAGAGGGAAAGACTGCCATCTGTTCCCACTTGCACTCAGACTTACAAAATGTGATGGTCCCACCACGTCCCATTCCCACAACAGGCTCCTGTTAGTATCATTAATATGACTGTATTTGTTTTTCACGCCAGCCTGTTCTGACTGTGGGAAATTCCAGTATGAGGCAGCACAGTGTAGCACTAACAGGGACACCATATGCATTGGTAAGTTCTCACTCAGATACTTGAGATACTCTCAGATTTTCATCAATCGTTGTTTGTTTCTTTTCATTCAGAGTTCGGATACTACTGGACATGCTGTTGCCAAATAAAATAACTTAATAATATGGAACTGACATTTGCTTGTGCCCAAATTTCCCGGGAGGACAACCTACACCAAAAGAGGACAATCCAGATTTGTTGGACACATCATGAGATGTGAGGCTTAGAATTCACTATTCCATGACAACAGGAAGTTGCAAGGCAAGAGAAACAGAGGAGATATAAAGAGAAGATGCTGGCCAGCTTAACATTACAAAAAAAGTACTTGACCTTTTTTACCAGACCTTGAGGCTATGGGGTATAAGGTGCTAGCCTCATACTTGTATAGACCAATGGACACTCATCATCATCATCATCATCATCATCATCATCATCATCATCATCATCATCATCTTCCATTTCTGCTGTCAAGCATCGTGGGGAGGAATAATTTGCGCTCCAGCGCCCGGTGGGCGGCACTGGATAGTTATTCCGTGTGATTGTACAATGTCGTAAATCCATTTTCTTCTTGGACGTCCTCTTGGTCTTGTCGCAGATGATCTTTGATGTAAGGCCGGTGATGGTAGTTGATGGTGTTGCATTCTTACGACGTGGCAAAACCACTTGATCTTCTATCTTTCAATAATGTGGCACAAGATGTTGATCCCACAGTCTGTCTGATAACAGCATTTCTTTCTTGGTCTCAGATTGTTAAGTTGGCAGCTCTCCTCAGTCATCTCATTTCGCAGGTGTTGATTTTGCGAAAGTGTAATTTGGATAAAGTCCAAGTTTGAGATTGGTAGCATAGGGTTGGTGTGAATATGCTATTTATTATCTGTCGTTTTGCGGACTTGGGTATATTTTGGATTGTTTCAGTAAGGCTTGACAGTTGATATGTAAGTGCATTAGCTTTTTGACATCTGATTTCGATTTCTCTGTCCAATCTGCCATCTTTTGTGATCATACTTCCAAGGTATTTGAATTCTTTAACTTGTTTCAGAGTTGTGCTATGTATCTGTATACTTAGTGGGCCGGCGGTCTGCTAATTTGCATTACTTTGGCGGTGTTTATACTCATATTATATCTGCTGCAGGTTGAACTCAGATTAGTAATATGATTTTATAGTCTGCCCTCATCGCTGTAAAATAGGCACTGATCGTCTGCAAATAGAAGTTCATCTATTTCCTGTGGATCAGTTGTTTCATCTGGAGTAAAGAGTTTAAAGAGTTCTAAATTTTCTGAATCTATTCAATGGGTCAATATCAGGCCGGCCACCTTAATTTCTAAAATATTTCCTGGTGCCCATTTTTGGCTGGGTCAACCTGGGAGCCCAGGCCAATTAAACATTTTAAAATCCTTGACCCAATTAGGTTTGAACACACGACCACGCGGCTGACTGGTAGATCACTGCTGTCTGACCACCCACCCATTAAGTGAATATGGAATATATAGTGAACTAGCTGTCCCGGCCCGGCTTCGCCCAGGTCCTGGCGGGGATCTATCTATCTATCTATCTGTCTGTCTGTCTGCTTGTCTGTCTGTCTGTCAGTCTGTCTGACCCCGGCCCGGCTTCGCCCATCTCCTGGTGGGGAGCATTTCATTTAATTCATATAAGTAGTAATCTAAGCTCCCGTTTCCGACTATCTGTCTGTCTGTCTGTCTATCTGTCTGTCTGTCTGTCTGTCTGTCTGTCTGTCTGACCCAGCCCGTTTCACCCATTCCCTGGTGGGGAGCATCTCATTTAATTCATATAAGTAGTCATATAAGCTCCCGTTCCCGACTGTCTGTCTGTCTGTCTGTCTGTCTATCTATCTATCTGATCTATCTATCTATCTGATCTATCTATCTATCTATCTATCTATCTATCTATCTATCTATCTATCTATCTATCTATCTATCTATCTATCTATCTATCTGATCTATCTATCTATCTATCTATCCATCTATCCATCCATCCATCCATCTATCTATCTATCTATCTATCTATCTATCTATCTATCTATCTATCTAGAATATTTACCTACCTACCTATCTATCTATCTATCTATGTTCGGCCCGTTCCCGTTAAAAATATAGATAGAGTAGAAGAATAGATAGATTGATAGTAAAAAAATATGATTGGAAGAGATCTATCTAAAGTAAACTTACCAAGATATCACGAACAGCCAATAAATGGTGTCTTATGTTAAGTCCCCTTGCTATATAGAAATGATAATTATCTATCTATAGCCAGGGGACTTAACCTAAGATATAGCAATGCTACTAAAAGTTATGTCCCTATATATATTTTGTCTTATGATAAGTCATGTAATTTAATTATTCAATTTTAATAAGTAAATAGATGATGCTGCACTAAAAAAAAACTATGACAGTTGGTTGCACGGGAATGAAAGGAAGAAGTGTAGAAATTTTCATCTCAATCGGATGGACCGTTATCGAACGCATCCAATACATCCCCAACCACAAACCCACACACACACATTCTGTTTTATAGATATAGATATAGTAGGAGGAGCGGCTGGCCGAATGGCTAAGAATGTCGGGTTCTACTTGAGGAGACCGGGTTCGAATCACGTGGATTTTTTTTTTTTTCCTGTCAGGGACAAAAAGAAAAATCTAACCTTCACAGTTTGCGGCGACTGCACTAGCCAGGCAGTAGATGGCACTGAATATAGTGTACACCAAAATCACACATTTTAGAATGTGTGATTTTGGTATACACACATTTAGACTCTCTTCAGGCTGCCACGGGGGTTTGTGAACTGTGTTGAGAGCCTCCTTGAGTGACTTATGGAAGGAGGTAAAGCACCCATGATTGGATCCATGTATAATGATCATTTACTAATCAAACCAGACCAAAGCCAGCCAAACTGCTGTCTGACATGTTAATTACTTCTTCTTCTTCAGCGTTTCGAGCCATTGAGGTTCTTTGCTGCAGATACAATCCGTCTCCATTCGTCTCTCTGGTTGACCCTCTCTTGCCAGTCATTGATTCCAAGTGCTTGTAGGTCTGTATATATATTATCTCTCCACCGTCTTCTTGGTCTACCTCGGGGTCTACGGTCATTTATTTCCTGAGTGTAAGCGAGTTTTGATTCCTTATTATCTTCCATTCTTTCTATATGCCCCAGCCATTGTAGTCTATTAGCCTTCATGATACCAGTGATTAGCGGGGACTTAAACAGATCATAAATGTCTTTGTTACTTCTTTTTTTCCACTCTCCACTTTGTGTATCCCTATGGGTCCAAAGATGCGTCTTAAAACTTTGTTCTCAAAGGTTTGTGTTAATTATGTATGTTATGTTAATTAACAATGTTAATTACTTGCCGGCAATAAATCTTCAAATAAAACATTATTTTGTTCATTAAATGAGCCACGAAATTGACATGATGATGTTCTTCACTATCAGTTAGATAACAAATTCTGACTTCTTGTTGCAAAATGTGTCTCATCTTCAGATGTCCTGGAAATAAACAACAGATATGTTTTTATTTTTCAATTTCAGATGTCTCCTTTCCTGTCGGAATCCTTCCCATGAATAAGTCACATTTGCCAGATGGTAAGTAAGCGGTGTATTAAATTTGTCACAGGCCTTTTAGATTGATTACCTTGTACTGTAGGATTTTATTTTGACTAATCATAGTTATAGAGATAATATACATACAGACCTACAAGCACTTGGAATCAACGACTGGCAAGAGAAGGTCCACCAGAGAGACGAATGGAGACAGATTGTATTTGCAGCAAAGAACCTCAATGGCTCGGAATGCTGAAGAAGAAGAAATCATAGTTATGAATGAAAGCAGTTGAAGACTTGCTTACCAAGACGGTGATTTCAGTTCGATCCTCATGGACGTTACGCAACAGGAACTTGGTAGTGTAGTGGTTAGAATACTTACTTACCAAGACAGTGGTATAAGTTCAATCTTGACAGACTAGTTACAAAACAATAACCATCGTGGTGTGGTGATTAGAATATTTACCTACCAAGACAGTTGTATTGGTAGTATAGTGTACTTACTTACAAAGACAGTAGTATAAAGTCCAATCCTGACGGAATAGTTACGCAACAGGAAACTTGGTAGTATAGCAGTTGAATACTTACTTATCAAGACAGTGGTATAAGTTCAATCTTGATGGACTAGTTAAAACAATAACCATCGTAGTATGGTGCTTAGAATACTTATTTACCAAGACAGTTGTATTGGTGGGATAGTGTTTAAATACTTACTTACAAAGACAGTAGTATAAGTTCAATCCTGACGGAATAGTTATGCAACAGGAAACTTTGTAGCATAGCGGTTGAATACTTACTTACCAAGACAGTGGTGTAAGTTTAATCCAGGCGGACTAGTTACAAAACAATAACCATGGTGGTGTAGTGATTAGAATACTTACTTACCAAGACAGTGGTATAAGTTCAATCCTCACTGATGGGTTATGCAGCAGAAACTGTGGTAGTATAGTGGTTAGAATACTTGCTTACCAAGACAGGGGTATAAGTTCAATCCTCAGCAGTGGCGGGATTCATTCTTGCCTAGGTCAAAAGAAGTCAGACATAGACTGGACTAGCCATAACGATGCAGAGTTTAAACAGTATTAACTGACTCATTGATGAAGATTAATATATCACCATAAGTGATCTTTCACTTACTTAGACAGAAAGATGATATATCGCCATACTAGGATCATCATGTTATTTGTTTTGTTTCGTGATATCTCTCACAATATCAATGCTCAGTGAATGGAAATGTACATTATAATGCTTGTTCATTTGATTGTGCACAAAGTCTGGTCCAAACATACTTTTTGTTTGGCACTGAAAACAGTGAAGAGGACGTGGCACAACACCATGCTCAAGTGTTACTAGGACCCCAAAAGGGAAGCAAAGAATAGTAACATGGTAGACCTGCTGGGAATGTTGAAAAGGCAACTAAAATTTGTTGTTGTTGTTTTTTTCATCGCTCACCTTTAACTCAAGTGTAGTTCCTACACACTACTTCTAGTAACACTGGACTTTTATTTTGCTTCTGGATTAGCTGTCCTTGTTACCAGTGTCCCTCGCCCTCGGGTAAACCCACTCTGACTTCAGAGGTGTTTATAATTTACGTCCCCAAGTCAAGGACGAGAGTCAACATTTTAGTCCAGCTGACGGGTGTAGGGGTTGAATTCGCTACCTCGGCATCAGCACACCGGATGTGTAAGAATGAGCTTTCTTATCCATTCGGCCGTGCTGACCTCACAAGGGTTGGTCTGAGACTAGCTAGTTTACATTATGGAAACAAATCACATGCTTCCCTTTGTGCCACATATATTGAAAGACAGAAGATTAAATGGTTTGGCCATCTCCTTAGAATGTGACACCCTCAACTACCAGCACTGGCCCTATCATCAAAGAAGATCTGCTAGGAGAGCAAAAGGACACCCGAGAATAAAATGGATTGACAACATCAAAGACACTGAACAATCAAATATCCCCGGGAAGGTTAACCCGGTCAACAAATGCCCGCAGAAGTCGGATGTGTCGGCCTAACGGCGCAAGAACGCAGCTCTGCTGTAAACAGGCACAACGCAATCACATCCGGAAAAAAAAAAAAACTCTGGATGAACGAAGAAGAAGAAGAAGAACAATCAAAAGGAACTGACACTATCAAGTGCCACCCATCTGGTGCACCAATTATTCCTCCCCAACGCTTGAAGGCAACAGTGGATGATGATGATGATGATGATGATGATGATGATGATGATGATTATGATGATACTGCTACTATTATTTGTTGCCCTGCTGTGTACATACACCTTTGTCTATCCTCCCTTGGTCTGCCCTGTATTTCTCCACATGATAAAATAAACAATATTATTCTTCAGATGGCATTGAAATATCTGCAAGCTACTCTCCCAATGTTTTCATGGAGAGACTCATCGACATGGAAGCACTGGAGACCCCAATGTATGTAACCAACAACCAGCAGAGCTTAGACTTTGTGTGGCCTCGTCTGTCAGGGCTGGATATTGCAGTCAGTGTGACTGGCGTGTTCCTGGTTCCTGATTATCGTGACATAGAGGCAGTAGATGATACAGCTCTGTTTCATAAGTTGATGGAGCCAAGTCAGAATACGAAGGATTATTACAATTATGTGCAGAATTATTACTGCAGGTAAGGCTTGTGTGAAGTATCTTCAGGCTTGTCAAAAGTGTGAGATATTCTATTGTATGCTATCTTGTCAAAAGTGTAAGATATTCTATAATCTGCTATCTTGTCAAAAGTGAAACACATTCTAGTCTACTTCCTTGTTAAAAGTGTAAGATATTCTATTATCTGCTATCTTGTCAAAAGTGAAACACATTCTAGTCTACTTTTCTTATCAAAAGTGTAAGATATTCTATAGTCTGTTTTCTTTTCAAAAGCATAAGATATTCTGTAATCTGCTATCTTGTCAAAAGTGAACTATATTCTATAGTCCGATATCTTGTCAAAAGTGTAAGATATTCTATAATCTGCTTTCTTGTCAAAAGAGTAAGGTTTAGAGTAAGAAGTTTGTGAAATTCTAGTCAACTCAGCCTAGCCTACTGTAGAAGTATATGCAATTCTAGTTAACTCAGCTACGCCTCCTCTAGAAGTATATGCACTTCTAGTCAACCTTTTTAGCAGAAAGATGTGATATTCAATAGTCTGACATCTTAGCAAACATTTGTACAAGTATTGTTATTATCTTTGTAAAATTGTGTGAATTTGTGTAATCTACCATCTTAAGAAAGCTACAATAGCGTGGTGGCTAGTTGCTTGCCTGCCAGCCCGGCAGTCATGAGTTTGATCTGCATTAAGACAGATTAAAATTTGATTAATGGTTCTGGAACCCCAGGTGGAGTCAGCTTAAAATAGGTACAAGGAAATGTCTCAGGAGATGAAAGCAGTCAGCATAATATTGACCACATCAATCCTGGAACACTGACTGGTCTATGAAAATATGGACCTAGCACCAAATGCCTATAACACCTTAGGCTTGTAAAGGGTTCTCTACTTTCTACTTACTTGTGACATCCAATTTAAAGTTTGTGAAAGTGTATTCTTACAGTATAATTGTATATCAAGAGCATATGAAATTATATTTCCCTCCTGCTTTCATAGTAAACTTAAATAAAGTGTCATAGTGTCACACATTATAAAATTTATGTGAATTGATATTTATATTCAACATTCCACACAGGCATCCTGTCCCCAGTGATTATACATGGATTTATATTTATATTCAATACTTCACATGGGCAACTAGTCCCCAAGTAATGTATGTTAATTTATATTTTTATTCAATATTCTACACAGGCATCCAGTTCCCGATTACTACTCTCTGCAGTTAGAGATCATAGCTAACAGGACATCAGCGGCCCAGGTGATCCGGTGTGATTCACAAGACGATACAGTGCCCAGATGTCCCAATCATTATAAAGATGGTGACAGATATTTAAAGTGGAGCATCAATACTCCATGCCCAAGCTTACCAGTTAGTTCTTTTATTTTAATCATTAA
>JACEFZ010022437.1:380000-517500 GCA_014155875.1 Cepaea nemoralis | reverse complement strand
ATACTGGACCTTCATTCATACACTTGCTGGACTGACAGGCATGCATCACCATACTGGACCTTCATTCATACACTTGCTGGACTGACAGGCATGCATCACCATACTGGACCTTCATTCATACACTTGCTGGACTGACAGGCATGCATCACCATACTGGACCTTCATTCATACACTTGCTGGACTGACAGGCATGCATCACCATACTGGACCTTCATTCATACACTTGCTGGACTGACAGGCATGCATCACCATACTGGACCTTCATTCATACACTTGCTGGACTGACAGGCATGCATCACCATACTGGACCTTCATTCATACACTTGCTGGACTGACAGGCATGCATCACCATACTGGACCTTCATTCATACACTTGCTGGACTGACAGGCATGCATCACCATACTGGACCTTCATTCATACACTTGCTGGACTGACAGGCATGCATCACCATACTGGACCTTCATTCATACACTTGCTGGACTGACAGGCATGCATCACCATACTGGACCTTCATTCATACACTTGCTGGACTGACAGGCATGCATCACCATACTGGACCTTCATTCATACACTTGCTGGACTGACAGGCATGCATCACCATACTGGACCTTCATTCATACACTTGCTGGACTGACAGGCATGCATCACCATACTGGACCTTCATTCATACACTTGCTGGACTGACAGGCATGCATCACCATACTGGACCTTCATTCATACACTTGCTGGACTGACAGGCATGCATCACCATACTGGACCTTCATTCATACACTTGCTGGACTGACAGGCATGCATCACCATACTGGACCTTCATTCATACACTTGCTGGACTGACAGGCATGCATCGCCATACTGGACCTTCATTCATACACTTGCTGGACTGACAGGCATGCATCACCATACTGGACCTTCATTCATACACTTGCTGGACTGACAGGCATGCATCACCATACTGGACCTTCATTCATACACTTGATGGACTGACAGGCATGCATCACCATACTGGACCTTCATTCATACACTTGCTGGACTGACAGGCATGCATCACCATACTGGACCTTCATTCATACACTTGCTGGACTGACAGGCATGCATCACCATACTGGACCTTCATTCATACACTTGCTGGACTGACAGGCATGCATCACCATACTGGACCTTCATTCATACACTTGCTGGACTGACAGGCATGCATCACCATACTGGACCTTCATTCATACACTTGCTGGACTGACAGGCATGCATCACCATACTGGACCTTCATTCATACACTTGCTGGACTGACAGGCATGCATCACCATACTGGACCTTCATTCATACACTTGCTGGACTGACAGGCATGCATCACCATACTGGACCTTCATTCATACACTTGCTGGACTGACAGGCATGCATCACCATACTGGACCTTCATTCATACACTTGCTGGACTGACAGGCATGCATCGCCATACTGGACCTTCATTCATACACTTGCTGGACTGACAGGCATGCATCACCATACTGGACCTTCATTCATACACTTGCTGGACTGACAGGCATGCATCACCATACTGGACCTTCATTCATACACTTGCTGGACTGACAGGCATGCATCACCATACTGGACCTTCATTCATACACTTGCTGGACTGACAGGCATGCATCACCATACTGGACCTTCATTCATACACTTGCTGGACTGACAGGCATGCATCGCCATACTGGACCTTCATTCATACACTTGCTGGACTGACAGGCATGCATCACCATACTGGACCTTCATTCATACACTTGCTGGACTGACAGGCATGCATCACCATACTGGACCTTCATTCATACACTTGCTGGACTGACAGGCATGCATCGCCATACTGGACCTTCATTCATACACTTGCTGGACTGACAGGCATGCATCACCATACTGGACCTTCATTCATACACTTGCTGGACTGACAGGCATGCATCACCATACTGGACCTTCATTCATACACTTGCTGGACTGACAGGCATGCATCGCCATACTGGACCTTCATTCATACACTTGCTGGACTGACAGGCATGCATCACCATACTGGACCTTCATTCATACACTTGCTGGACTGACAGGCATGCATCGCCATACTGGACCTTCATTCATACACTTGCTGGACTGACAGGCATGCATCGCCATACTGGACCTTCATTCATACACTTGCTGGACTGACAGGCATGCATCGCCATACTGGACCTTCATTCATACACTTGCTGGACTGACAGGCATGCATCACCATACTGGACCTTCATTCATACACTTGCTGGACTGACAGGCATGCATCGCCATACTGGACCTTCATTCATACACTTGCTGGACTGACAGGCATGCATCGCCATACTGGACCTTCATTCATACACTTGCTGGACTGACAGGCATGCATCACCATACTGGACCTTCATTCGCCACTGAATTTCTATAGGTTTCACCCCTTCACAGATAAAAAATGGATAACAGAATGCTGCTCCTCTTTGATGCATGTCAAAAGTGGATCTTTAAACTGTCTTGATGACATCACTGTTGTCTGCACCGTGATGTCATGTGCTTAACACTTTTGACATCCTTAATAGCAATATTGACAGATTACAAGACAATGGCATGGTTATTGTAATTTATGTCGCACTTTTAAGGTTTTCATTTGAAGCCCCCTCATATGACTAACATTTACCTGATATTGAGAAGTAGCTTTGCTCTCAGCTTTAATGCTGTTAGCTCAGGCTTTGGACATTCTGCTCACATTCACAGCCTAGAGGTAGAATTCTTTATACAAATGTATTTAAAATTTGTTAAAGGGATAGGCAATGAAAACTGTTTTGCATTGTGGTAGCCTCTGCGTAGGCAGACAGAAACACAGTGTGAGTAGTGACTTGTTTTTCCAAAACAGTCGTTAGTGATCTGTCTTTCTAACACAATGGTTATAGACCTGTCTTCATAACAAAGTGGTTACTGAACTGACATACAAACATGGTGGTCAGTGATATGTCTTGCCAAACATAATGTTCAGTGACCTGCCTTCCCAAACTCAGTGATTAATGACCTGTCTTTCCAACATAGTAGTTAATTACATGAATTCTCTAAGTACCAAGAAAAACATGAAATGTGTTGGCTTTTCTTTTTGAATCCCAGCTTCTCCTTTTGAACCCCAACCATCATATAATATGCTGTCAACCATTTTATGTTTTGTCAGTGCGTACTAAAGAAATCTGGCTTCCTCAGTATGTTTTAGATAAAGTGTGTCTATCACTGTTAAATTAATACACTTGTGATATTTAATAGTTGTTTTTATTTCATATAGAATACACAGTAACCTACTTGCCTGTAAACTCAGTGGTCTTCTCTTCAAATCTGATTTTTTTACATTGACCCGGGCTTGCAGGTTGACCCAGCCCCCAAAAATTAGTTTTTCCTTTGCTCGCTTTGAACTCAAGCCTAGTCCATACTTGACCCAGCCCTCAAAAATTTGTTTTTCCTTTGCTCGCTTTGAACTCAAGCCTAGTCCATACTTGACCCAGCCCCCAAAAATTAGTTTTTCCTGTTCTCACTTTGAACTCGAGCCTAGTCCATACTTGACCCAGCCCCCAAAAATTAGTTTTTCCTTTGCTCGCTTTGAACTCGAGCCTAGTCCATACTTGACCCAGCCCCCAAAAATTAGTTTTTCCTTTGCTCGCTTTGAACTCAAGCCTAGTCCATACTTGACCCAGCCCCCAAAAATTAGTTTTTCCTTTGCTCGCTTTGAACTCGAGCCTAGTCCATACTTGACCCAGCCCCCAAAAATTAGTTTTTCCTTTGCTCGCTTTGAACTCAAGCCTAGTCCATACTTGACCCAGCCCCCAAAAATTAGTTTTTCCTTTTCTCACTTTGAACTCGAGCCTAGTCCATACTTGACCCAGCCCCCAAAAATTAGTTTTTCCTTTTCTCACTTTGAACTCGAGCCTAGTCCATACTTGACCCAGCCCCCAAAAATTAGTTTTTCCTTTTCTCGCTTTGAACTCGAGCCTAGTCCATACATGTGCTACTACTTCTTGTGCACTGGACTGATTTTTCTGTGTGGATTGGCTTTCCCTATTACTAGTGTCCTTCGCCATCAGGCAAACCCACTCCTATTTCTAAGGTATTTGTAATTTACGTCCCCAAGTCAAGGATGAGAAGTCAACATTTTAATCCAACTGACTAGTTTAGGAGACACCAGATGTTTAAGAACAAGCGCTCTTTTTTATTCAGCCATGCTGACCTCAAACCCAGCCTAAGATGGCTACCAGGAACTGTCCTGGGTAGTAACGTTGGCTGGTGTGATATAGACCACATGACCCACTGAGTGCTGATTGGTTTACAATATACAGAGTGTATTTTTAATGACTGTGCAGTGTCTGAACATATTGCCTGTCCAAGTTTTGTATTTACCTATTATGTTGCATTAACTTTACAAAGGGTGAATACAAAACTCGGACTGGCAATATTTTCAAACACTGCAGTGTCATTAAAAATACACCCTATATAACCATGCCACCATATACCCAGTAAGCCTCAAGGCACACAAATGCGGCCATTACATTACTAAACAAGCTGAGAAGCGCATAAATGCCTTTGAATATAAATGGTATAGATGGGTTCTAAGAATATCTTGGATACAGAAAAGAACAAATACATCCGTACAACAAGTTCTGAATATTGAAGAAGAATGGCTACTAAAGACGATAAAGCAAAGAAGATTGAAATATTTTGGTCACTTGAAACGTCATGAAAGTGTGGAGAGAATAATAATGGAGGGTTATATGCCGAGGAAGAGGAAGGCCAAAGAGAAGATGGGTGTGGGATGAGGCAGATAATCTTCAGATGGGTGTTTCAGAAGCAGGACATCTTGCTTATGATCAAGAAGTTTTCTGGAAGATTGTTATGGAAGCTAGGTTCTGCAAAGGATATACTACTAAATGAATGAATGAAAGATTGTTATGGGAGCTAGGTTCTGCAAAGGATATACTACTGAATGAATGAATGAAAGATTGTTATGGGAGCTAGGTTCTGCAAAGGATATACTACTGAATGAATGAATGAAAGATTGTTATGGGAGCTAGGTTCTGCAAAGGATATACTACTGAATGAATGAATGAATGACATTACTGTTTGCCCCACTTAGGCTGCTGCAAACACCTACAAGATTTAAAAAGTTAAAGATTAAATTAATTATTCATTAGCCAATTTGATTTATTTTGGAAAATCTTATTTAGCAGACAACAAAACTCATATCACTCAAAGATGGTCCTAACAGTGTTGTCTGCACGGATGAAACAGAGATTCTACGCAGGGTGTTCCGTAGTGCTCGGCCAACAACTCAAGAGTACATGTTCCCTTCTCGTGAGTGTGAGAACCACAGACATCAGTGTGAGCAGTGTTTGAACTCGGCAACATGTCCAGCACACACCTTCAGCAATGAAAGTAAGTCCAGTGCAAACAAAAGAAAGAAAGAATGAATTGTCATCATCACCATGTGCCTTGCCAAGCAAATGGCATAAGTATTCATGTCTCACTCCAGATCTTGGTGTTCAGGATCAATTATATTGGTGATATTCTTTCATGCCATCATCTTAGACTATCATGCATCATTTCTCTGTCTACCTCTGCCTCTTCTATCACAGATAATTTCAGTTATTACCATGTTCTCCAATGCCTGTCTTTTCATTATTTGACCATAGAACACTTTTCTTTTTTCTACAGCTGTATATAATGTTCTACTTTCATTAGCATTTTCCAGGCAATGAATGTTAGTTATTCTGGCCATCCAGAAGGTATTTGCACAATTCTAGAATTTATCTCAGAAACCACACCTCCACTGATTCCAAGCTCTTCTTCAGTTGTTTGTTCACTTTCCAAGATTCACTCTCATACAGCAGAACAGGTTTTATGTAACATTTCTGTACTCACTACTTGACATTCGATTATAGTGATTTATTATGATATTCTTGTGATATTTTGAAATTCAGCTTTTGCTTGGTCTACTGTTTGCTTAATTTCTGTCGCACATTTTCCATCTGATATTTAACTGCCCTAAATATTTGAATTTATTGATTTGATTTAAGCATAATTTCCTTGTATTGTAATATAACATTTTCCCCCCTAATATGACCGTTGTTTTTGTTTTCTGGATATTCAAGAGAAATAACTTTTTTGCTCTCTATATTACTACCAACAGTTACTACTTTTTATCTTTCTGGTAATATCACTTTGTTTGTTTCATGAATGGAGTTCTTTAACATCTCCCATTCTTCATCTATACTTTGTATTTTAGGTATTACATTGTTTCTGTTCTCTCATACTACTCTGTATCGTTCTTGAATTTCTGTATCTGCTCTTAATGAATGAATCACCAAAGACCAAGAAGTAGATTGTAAGCTTTACTAAATCACAATTACAAGAAGCAAATTGGATGTTGCTGCCCAAGCCTTCGTCAGCACAGAACAGACAAACACAAACCAACACAAAACTACATGAAACACACTACATGACAATAATATTAAGGATACTTATCTGAATCTGTGTCCTAGCTTGGAGTGACTGACGACTGACTTTATTTTTTATAATTATTATCAGTATTATTTTTCCCACTGATGGCCGTCAAACTCGTATCAGTCGTCAGTCACTCCAAGCTAGGACACAGATTAAGATAAGTCATCATCAAGTGCCGTGCCGGCTGGCGTAGGCGTACATGGCTCTCCACAGATCTCAGTCTTTGATGTTCTGGATCAACTCTGCTGATGATATTCCTCCATGCCACTGTCTCATTCCGTCCAGCATCATATCTCTTGGTCTGCCTCTGCCTTTCTTCCCCTCGATCTTTCCAGTTGTCACGATGTTCTCCAATGCCTCTCTTCTCGTCACATGACCAAAGAAAGCTGTTTGTCTCTTTCTTATTGTTGTATATAGTGTTCTAGTTTCATTAGCCTCTTTCAGGCAATCGCTGTTAGTTACTCTGGCAGTCCAAGGAATTCGCAACATTCGTCTTAAAAACCGAATGTCAGATAAGTACCCTTAATATTATTGTCATGTAGTGTGTTTCATGTAGTTTTGTGTTTGTTTGTTCTGTGCTGGCGAAGGCTTGGGCCGCAACGTCCAATTTGTTTCTTATAATCGTGTTTTAGTAAAGCTCACAATCTACTTCTTGTTTTTTGGTGATTCATTCATTGCCTGTTTAAGCTTTACTGCAGTTCCCATTATTCTTGTATCTGCTCTTAGAACATATTTGTTAAGATTATTATTCTTAACCTTGTTTTTCCCTCTTTTTGATCTTACTTTTATTTTTCCACATACTGGGATGTGATCACTGTTACGGTCAGTGCCAGACATTGTCTTCATATTTATCAATGCCTTCCTAAATCTTGTATTAATCAATATGTAGTCAGTGTGATTGAATGCTTTCTTATCATGGCTTTTTATGTGTATAGTAATTTCTTATGGTGTTTTAACCAGAGGTTTCCAGTCAAAATATCAATCGTTCCCATTCTATCAGTTTTTCTTCTCTTTTCTTCTTTTTTATTCCTAAATCATTTTCACCAACCAGATTTCAATTTTCTTTTTTCGTACTTTGGATAGCTGTCTCGAAGTTTTATTTTTGCTTCATGTTATCTTGTCTGAGACATCACCATTTTTATTTTATCATACAATCTTTACAATTCTTCTTCACTATTGTTATTGGTACATATACTTATATAATATTTATATGCATTAGTTCTCATTTGATTTTAACCATAATATCCCTACTTGAAATACTTCAGTTACTACTAATTGATTTAGCTGTTTCCTCATCTAACAATAGCCCTCCTCTCTTTTCATGTTAGTCACTTCCTAAATGTTTAAATGTGTGTTTCTTCATTGTTATTATACCCATCTCACCTTGCTCATTCCTAGAATACTAATTTTCATTTCTTTCATTACATTATCTAACTTTTCTATTTTTGCTAATGCTCTGACATTTCAAGAGACTATTCTAAATTTATTTAAATACATCTTTTATGTAATTAACTCCATTTTAGTCATATTTAAATCATTTTATTTGTTTTTAAACCTGCAGCTTATTTAGATGACAACCAGTGTTGTGGGATCCACTGCTATACCCAGACTTCGTGCAAGAAAACATTTAGTGCGGTCTGTCCTCCGCCTGCTGTTGAATGTGCTACAGGTAAAGTGAAATGCGTTTTTGAGATCTTAACTCTTTATATAATCATAGAATATAGCAAAATATTGAAATGTTCAAATTTATGCTAAATTAATAATGGTATTGAGCTGTTAGGATGTTATGCTGATGATGGCATAAGTGTGGTCAGACAATGGTTTAGTTCCAGTTCTCATCATTCGCTATGTGGGGAAAGACTGAGAACCAGTCCTTTCATGCAACCAGGCTTACAAACATGTGATTTTCTTAATACTTCACATGCACACAGCATGTTCCTGCCTCGGGACTGGTGGTTTAGGTGGTTTGGCTCATTGAGAAAACCAAAATATATTTTGTAATTACATAAAGCTAAATTTCTTTAGTGAAGGGACAGAACTCTAGAAATGTTGATTATATGAACATGACCAGTTAAAGTGTTAGAACTCTTCTTTGAAATCAAATATTCTTAGTCAAAGATGCTCAATCTAGATGTTTACCAGTTCTCTTTTGATTTTCACCTACTAAAGTATAATCTGTATGTCACATTACGGAAAAGACCAAGAACATTAAAGTTCACTTATGTTATATTAACCAAATCACTACACGTTAAACAATGCAAAGCTCATGATCAACAGTTTAAAGAATATGAGATTATGAGGTGTATTTGCTTGTTTCACAATGAATTAATTATATGTAAGTCGTTGCTCATAGACAGTGGACAATAGGTTTCTTGGGATAGAAATAGCTCAATAAAAGTGTTGTCAATTAATTTTTACAGTTGTCTGTTTATACATTTATTATTGTTTTCCCATAGTGAATTTGTCAGTTTAAAATTACCATGGTAGCCAATTGACATTACTGTGCGAAAATGTGTATATTTCAGCCTTAAGGATTTATCAAGTTATTTTACTTTATCTTGTGTGAATTCTGCAGTATGTACCTGACAAGATGCAGCGAAATATGCCAGGGAATAAATCATGCAATCTTTTGTTTGTGTCTTCATTACTCAAATTTATTATTGTGTGTTTTACTTTCAGGAGAGGTGAATATCTTTTCCCTGTTCCCCCACTTTGATTCTATGGATCGCCAGTTCACATGTCACCTCCAGTACGTGCCCCCTCCTCAGCTGTACAGCATCACTTACAGTGTCAGGGCACCCAGTATCAACTTCAACACCACCCCTCAACATTTTACTGTCACACCCAGTTCTAGATTTGACCATGAAAGAAGATTATCCAAGTAAGTATGCATATACTTTATAAATGGTTTTACCCATGCTTACTGATTCAAGGCTAAACAAAAAGTAGGTTTTGACTTAACAAAACTGGATGGTGGAAAATGGGAAGTAGGCTTGTGTCACTTAATTTTTAATATGGTAGCAGATACGTTGTATTATATATCAAATTAAGGAAGTTGCATAGGGAGAACTACTGCATTTAAGCCCATGGCAGAAACGAGAAGTCGCTTAAGATAATTAATCATCCCATGGCACTTAATCAGTTAATTAAAATATGACTTTATTATTATTATTATAATTGTATCATTCTTTTTTGTTCATAAAATGACACTACTGTTTATTATTATTGTTTTATCAAGATTTTTGGGTTAAATAATCACACTACTGCTTATTTTCAGGTTTTTTTTTTTGGGTGCTCACTCGCTTTGAACTCAAGCGTAGTCCATACACACTAATTCTAGTAGTGCTGGACTGAATTTTGTGTGAGGATTAGCTTTCCCTATTAACAGTGTCCCTCGCCATCAGGCAAACCCACTGTGACTTTAGAGGTACTTTTAATTTATGTCCCCAAGTCAAGGACGATAGGTTAACATTTTAGTCAAACTATCCGGTGTGGGGGTTGAATCCTTTACCTCGGCATCAGCACACCGGATGTTTAAGACCATGCGTTCGTATCCATGCTGACCTAGACTACTGCTGATTAATATTATTATCTTCTAATACCTGATTTGTTATTACACTACTGCTGATTATTGTCATCATACCTTTTTTGGTTCATCAAATGAAACATCTGCTGATAATTATCATCTCATCATACCTGTTTGTTAAAAAAAAAATGATTCTACTGTACAGTGTGGAAGACAGATAAATCAAAATGGCCTGAAGAGAATGGTGGGGAGGGAAGTGACCATGGAATCTGGTCAACACTCAGTTCTCTGAGAAAAGGCCAGATCGACACATAATCAGACTGCAGCTGGTACCATTAGCACTGGAACTCTTTGCTGGCTGTTGCAGATGAAGAGAGAGCATGTATGGGAATGTCCCAAGTGCTGTTATGTCGGTTCTTGACTCAACTCAAGTTAACTCAACTCAGCTTTCCTTCATAATAAATTTTTCCACACAATCATGCCTCATGACCATACACATGCCCAAAATATTTCATTTTCCTCAATGTATTTGTTTCTTAATAATTAATCTACTTCTATATTGAGGTTTTATTGGTTATTACTCATTTCTGACCATTGCATTTTTAGTACCCTCCTGTAACCCTTATATTCAAAGGTGCATTTGTGCTTTTTAGCTGATTTGTGACATATCCAAGTTTCACATTCAAATGTTGCCACAGGAAATATACGAGCTCTTAGCACTCTGATTCTTTCGTATAGTATTCAGTATTTCTCAGGTTACTCATAATACATTTTGGTTTTATTTGTTTTTCTGACCAATTCACTCTTAACATGCTGTAATAGCACTAGATCTTAGAAGTTTATCATCATAATCTTATTACACCTTTTTGTTTAAAATAATGACACTACTGTATAGCATGGAAGACATATATATATATAAAAATGACCTGAAGAGAATACCATGGACAGACAGAAACACCAATGAGCATGGCCTAAAAGAAGCAAATAAAAACTACAAACTGATTAGACAAATTAGATGTAGACAGAAACATTTTTTGGACACGTTATGATAATAAATAAACTGGAGAACTTGGTGACAACTGGCAAGATTGAGGGGAAAAGAACAAGGGGAAGGCAGAGAAGTAAATATCTGGATGGCTTGACCACATGGCATGGTCAGGACAAAATCACAGAGCTGATCCATGACTCTGGTGATCATGTAAGGTGGTGAAACATGTCCACCCATGCTTTATTGGCATGGCACATGATGATGATGATGATTGTAATTATGTTACATATATCATTCACAGCTTTGACTTCATGGGCGCACTACATGACACTCGTCTGAAACTGGAAGAAGAATTTGTACTCAGTGGCGACCATATAGAGCTGACTCACTACCACGATAGTCTGATGAAGCCATACACAGTCCGAGAGCTAAAGACACCAAATGATTTAAACAAGCAGAAAGTGTTCACCCAGAACTACGCTTCTAAGTCATCCTACATCCAGTTTGAGCGGCCATTCATGTATAGTTCCTTAACCTGGTACAAGGATGGCTGCTATAAAAATGTCTCACAGGTAAACTATGTCTCTCTATATTCTAATTTGATTATGACAGAGTGGTGATTGTTTCAGTACATATGTATCAAAGGAATTTAGTTTATTCAGTCACATGGGCATAATGGTCTGTCTGTCTGTCTGTCTGTCTGTCTGTCTGCCTGCCTGCCTGTCTGTCTGTCTGTCTGTCTGTCTGTCTGCCTGCCTGCCTGCCTGTCTGCCTGCCTGCCTGTCTGCCTGCCTGTCTGTCTGTATGTCTGTCTGTCTGTCTGTCTGTCTGTCTGTCTGTCTGTCTGTCACTAACACACATTAACCTACACTCACAAAGAAAGTTTGAAATGTTTAATATTTTTGTTCTCTATAAAACAATCGATTGTATGCCATGTCACTAACACACATTAACCAACACTCACAAAGAAAGTTTGAAATGTTTAATATTTTTGTTCTCTATAAAACAATCGATTGTATGCCAATAATTAAGTGAAGTTACATATGCAGTTATAAAAATCTAAGCGTAAAGTTCTGTAAAAATTACTAGTCTTGAAAACTGGCTTAAAAATTGTCACTACAGGTACTGATGTATAAATTTAAGTGAATAAAAATATGGTTATATACATATAAATAGTAAGATAAAAATAATTTTGAGAACTGAATCTGGCAATAAATTACAGAGGTCATTTAAATTTACAGAATCTGGCAATTATAGTGATAATTTAAACTTATAGAATTTGGCAATACATTTCAGTGGTCATTTATGCATACTGAAACTGGCAATAAATCACAGTAATCATTCAAGCTTACTGAATCTGGCAAAAAAAACTTAATCTGGCAATAAATTGCAGTGATTATTTAAAGTTCCTTAAGCTGACAATAAATTACAGTGATGACTTAAAGTTACTATATAACTGTGGTTGTTATTTCCTGTAAGTTTTGTTTTCCATACAGTTTGACAAAGAAGCTGATTGATAATGGTTCATCTGTTACTTTATTTCCCAGATTTACCCTAACCAGACCATCCATAGAGAAGATTTCATTCCAGTTATGGCTAGGAAAAACATCATAGAGTTAGAGCCAAACAAAGCTTTGTTTAGAAACAGAGAATTCTCGTACCAGCTGTACCATCGAGACAGAGCTCCATATATCAAGTTCTATGTTGAAAGTAAGAATTATATTTTTGCCAACTAATTTTTCATGAATGTTTTACATTATTCATTTCCAGTGAGAAAGAAGATATGAGATGTTTGGGACTAGACATGCAAGTGACGTAAAATGATAAGTGTAGCTTTGTTTTTTTGTTTGAAATCAATTGCTTCTTTAAAAGCTAGTAATGAATAGAGAATTGCTACATGAGACTAAGGTGTAACAAATAAAATACTTTCGGGGAAAATGAAGAGATATAATACACTGCTTAAAATCACAAGAAGGGTATAAAGGAGATGTGGAAAAGCAAGACAGTGGCAGAAATGGAGTCTCCATGAGAATGTGGTAAAGTTGTCTGTCTTACACTCTGAGTATTGTGAGTTTATTTTCAGCCTGCATTGTTCTGACATTGAATGCAGTTTTTCCAAAGAGCTACAGAGTTCATGCTTTGTGTGATGCCCTCAGCATGTGGCTTGTCATTCAATAGAGAAAGACTAAGCTAGATGGCAGATGGGGTAAAACTCAGTGCAATTAAACAAGTCCTATCACCTTTAATGGTTTAAATGAAAGGATAACATCCAGGGATGAACAGGAAAGAGAACACTAAACTGTACCATCTTACACAGGAAATCAATTGGGGAAACCTTTGAGGCCACTAAGACAGTTCACAAATAATCACACATAGTATTGTTTTGGCACTCATAGAAGGAGAAGAAGAAGTAGAGATTAGTGGACGCACTAGACAACATAAAATTTGAAAGCTATAGTTACCGACCGGGATTCGAACCTGTCACCTCCAAATGACGACGACGCCTCGCTGCAGGAACAAGTGTATTTCGATGCATGACCAACTAGACTGTACCACATTGGCACTTGATAATTATAATGCGGTCAATATCACGCTGGCCTCTCTTACTTCCCATGACATTTCCAGGGAACATGTCAATTTTTTATTTTGAAGCTGAAAATTAATTTGATAGCCAAAAAGAGCCATCTGGATATTTTAAGGGAAGCTGAGTTGCAAAGACAACTTATCACAAACATCAGAAATCATTGTTTTTTGGCCATGTTATGAGAAGACAAAAACTGGAACATGTTGTGACAACTGGAAAGATTTGGGGAAAGAGACATGGAGGAAGACAGCGTGAGAAGATTCTTGACAGTCTTGTGTCATCGTTCAGAAGGGAGTTAACACACGAATTGATCCATGACATCGGAGATCGCAATTTGTGGAGAGGCATGATCGTCCACGCCAGCCGACAAGGCACTGGATGATGATGATGATGTGATGAGACTCATGCTGACCACTCTCACTTCCCATGACCTTTCCTGGTACCCATTATAAGTTGACCTCAGGGCCGAGGTCAGTCTAAAAAATCATTTTGATAGGGATTTGAACACATGACCATATATTCCCAAGATTGTAACTTTTATTTGTTCACTGGCATTGTGCCACAATCTTTTAATAATGTTTCAGTTCTGTATTTGTATAGCCAATTTCCTTCTGACGTCTATTGAGCTTTGCCTATTATTGTTAATTTGCAGTCAAGGTATTCAAAGTTTGTGGCATTTTTAACTTCTTCATTATTAAGTATAAGGTTTGGTTAACATTGGTTTTGTCTTTGGATATTATCTTTGTTTTTCTTAATGTTCAGAAAAAAAGATCTTTATCGTCACAGTGAATTTCTCACACTGGAATTTTTACAGAGATCTCGATTTTTATAGAGATTTCCATTTTGTTATGCCTTTTCTACAATTGCCGGCTCTGTACCGAAGGAGTTATGAATGTAATTAATAATCCCGAATACTGCTTTCGAAACACAGCTTCAGGCTGTTTGAAAGCAGACCGCGTCGCATTGTTTTCCATACAATGGCATGAGTGCTCGTCATTCAGAAAGCAATAGGAAACTACTGAACATAAACTTGCCCAGGAATCACAAATAGCCAAAAAATTCTGGAGTTAACTGTATTGTCCTGTAAAGATATGCAACTAACTTTCTACAATTCAGCAAACATGATGAGATGAAGTAAGTAGTGTTCATAGAAAATGAAAACAGTAGGTATGTGTAACTCCTGCTGCAGCTGTTACTTCTCATGTCTATCATTTAGTGGTTGTCTTTTCTGCAGGTTTACAATTCCATTATAACTTCCTTATCTCATGCTCGATATTCATTCTCTATGCATGTGCTAGCACACACACTTACTCACACATAGAGAGGATTGTTATTGTTGCGCACGTGGGTTTTTTTTTCTGTACATTTCTTTGATACAATTATTTCCTTATTTACTCTACAGGGGGAAAGTCAGTGTTACAGCATCTTCAGGGAACAGCAGTGAAAGGGAAACTCGTGCCCAGCAGTTTGTATGGCAGAGTTTCCTGGCATCATGAAACATCAACATGGAAGCTGATCTTTTCTGGTATGCCAGATTTTAAAAAACAAAAATTTTTAAATCAATAAAAGCAACTGTCAAAACCTTATATTTAAAAGGGAATATAGTAAACAGATGATGATGATAATGATTGTGATGATGATGATATTGTATTATTATTATTTACATAAAAAGTAAAGTATTGAATAGATGTTATTAAATGCCCATATTTTACAAATGCCCAAATGGGGAAATAAAGAACAGTAACACCGTAGACTCCTGAGTATGTCATAAAAAGGTGACTAAAGAAGTCTGGTCTGAAAGTGGCTACCTCAAACTGTAGAAAGAATTCAGCCAAAATCCTACCAACCATAAACTGGTCTGTAAAAGGCTTGGCATGCATGACTGGGGTTTAAACTCTGCTAAGAGTCTCAAGGGCACAAGAAGAGGAACAATTCAACTAACAAGAGAAATTTATTATTACAGTAATGTTTCCATATTCTCTAATTACTTGTTAGTAAGTCAGCTAGTTTTGGATGGTAGGTTGGCTGGCCAAATTGTTGGTAGGATGGATGGTTGGTTGGTTAACTGGCTGATGGGTTGGTTGACTGGTTCAAGTGCCACATTAATAAAGTCTTTTGAATTTTGAATTTATATGGCTAAGTGACCTAGATAAATCCATAAGAGTGTGAAGTGTAAGATTTCCTCATACACTACTACATCTAGGCATAATAAGATAATGTGGTAGTTATTATTACAATTACTTTAACAGTTGTTTAAAAATTAAATCTTGTACAAATTATCAGAAAGAATGATTAACATACATGCAGTTGTTAAGCTTTAATGCTACAGTTTCCTTGAGGTAATTTGTTCATTTAGGTTATTCAGTCTAAAGATTAGTATGATTTTTTTTTATGTTGCACATCCCTTGCAGGACGTTGCAGTCAACACCAGCATTTTTCAGCTGCTGTTGATGTACTAGGAAAATTTTATGTTCAATAGTTTGTCATTGCTTTCTGAATGACCGGCTCCCATACCAACACGTTATAACACAACACGACACGGTCTGCTGTACAAATCGGTCATGGCTGCATTTAGAACGCCTGGTCGTTCGCAAGCCTTTGGTCATGGAGACCGGCATACTAGACAAGCTCAAACGAGAGCGAAACTCGAGTATAGTGCTTCCATATTGAGCTGGATAGGCCTTAGGTTCATACCAGAATGCGATCGGCGTTGCCAGTAGTGGGTTGTGCTCAATATTTAAATTTCAAATCCCGAAACAACCAAATAATCAATACATTAGTATGATGTTTTTGTTAAATATAGTTTTGTGGCTGCCAATAAATATATTCTTATGATGCTGATGTAGAAGGAGCTATGGGGGCGTAGTGGTTAGTGTATTTGCCTATTGAGATAGTGGTCCAGGTTTAGTTCCACATATTTTCAGCATTTTTTTTCTTCTGACCAGTATAGTCCTGAGGTCAACCCAGCCTCACAAAATGTGCATGGGATAATGTTCGAATTGTTCTGGAAATAGTTTATTTGTAAAGATGGCATAGAATGGTACTGGTCACCTCACTTCATTATGAGCTGGTCTAGAATATGTGAGAGTCTAACACTTCACACCCCAAAAGTAGTTGATTGATTGATTGATTTAGGAATCGATATCACAGCATTCGGGGCATTCCCATAAGTGCTCCGTCCCCATTTTCAGCAGCCAGCAAAGAGTTCCAACACTAATAGTACCAGTAGCAATCTGATTATAAGTTCGTCTCTCCTTTCCTCTGAGTGTTGAGCGTCGGCCAGATCCCTTCGTCACTCCTCGTTGTCTCATTCTTGCCAGACCATGGTAATCCATTTGCTCCTCCAAGGTGTGCAAGTGCTCCCACAAGGCTGCAACCATGTCTGCCTTGTCATGTATCAATACTCCACCAAGTTCTGCAGAGCCAGCCAATCTGTCCGCCTGTTCATTTCCCAGCACACCGGCATGCCCCGGAGAAAAGATCCAGGCGATGCTTGTCACCCGTGACCTCCAAAGCGAAGCAAGCCACACCGCACGAAGTCTGCCCGTCCTCACCCTCGTCAGCATGCTTTCTGAGTCAGTTACAATCATGATGTGTGTGTGTGTCGTATTCTCCATCCAGCAGAGAGCCGGAGTGACTGCCTCCACTTCCATTCTTAAGCTGGATGTTGTGGTATCATATGCCAGGCTCTCCTGCTCTCCAAAAGTAGTATCTGCCATAAACTACCATTATCTTTTTATTAAGACACGGTTTGCTCTTGCTTTCCACATCAGCATAAGAGACTTCCATTACTTAATTGTTTTATTGCTGATAGCTTTTCTAACTTTTGAAATGTTTCCTTTCATTAGCAACACAGAGCGAGTGTCCTTCCGTCATCAGCCTAAAAATCTTCACCCAACTCATGACTGGCTGTGCTGGGTACTTTGACCTGCTTATCAACTGCCCCAAGGACTTTACGGTGACCTTCAACTTTTCAACTGGAATGAGTGATCTCCCGGATATCTTTATCCTGCAGGTCAACGATTCTGCGACCAGTCACAATATGGTGTTGTCGTCAGTGTATCCACCAGTTTACGTTGATGAGGTCAACTCAAGGACACAAGAACAACTTGAGGAGGGTTTCTTTGCCAGTGAACGCAGTGACAGTTTTGTTAATGTCTGGATACCAATTATTATCGTGGTAACATTAACACTTTTCCTTCTAATTATCATCTACTTTTCACATAAGTGCATCACTTCAAGGGTAGAGAAGGTTGATCTGACCGTTCATGGAACTTCCGAAGGAGAAACTGTTGCCTTGAATAACCAACGAGAACATGTGAATCAAACGGTTATAGCTACCGGTGCCAGGCCGCGACCAAAATGTTACATCTTTGTATTTGTTGGGCTGTACATCATCTACTCCTTATTGTTCACTTTTAGTGTAACATTTAGCATCATATACTTCTCACATTCATCAATGTGGGCCAACTTAACTAACTCAGAGCACCTGGGGAAGGAGCTTCATCTGCAGGTCAATAGATCATTACAGGATATTCAAAAGTTCGAAGAGAAAGAGAGGTTTAGGTTATTTACCTCCTACCAAGAAAGAAGAAAGGCGTGTATGCATCACTTAGAAAATGAAAACAAGAAATTACTACAAGATTATGAAATCACTACCGGAAGACAAGTGGAAGCCATTTTTGTGGAGAATGGTACTTTGCATTACTTCACAAATGAAATTCAAAAGCAAAACATATCTGCTTATCTGCAGCAAATCCACAGTTTTGTCACAGATTGTAACAAAACTTTGCATTCAATAGTGGACAGGTTCCAGGCGAACTATTTTCAGTTTATCCGAAACACGGCTAACAGTGATTGGTTAAAAGTCCCTCGCCAGATATTTCTGCACCAGGATGGTGAAGATCCAAATATGAAGTATCTGTCTTCTACTCAAGTCAAACAGTTTGCTTCATGGCTTGAGATAGACAAAAGTGAAGAGCTGTTTGCAGTCAAGGAGAATGTCTTTGGCAGGTAAGGCTGTCTATTTCTAATTTTTTTTTTCTGTACTATTTCACAAATTTTAATTTTGCCTCTAAAAGTACTGGAGAGTTTTGGCCACCATAGACCATAACTTTAGGAAGGGAAAATCCCAAATGCACCTCCTAGTGGTATAGGGTGGGAAACATCACGGTGTGGCTAACGCAGCCCTGGGGATTGAATATCCACCGGAATAAGTGGACAACTCTGCAGCTGAGCAGAGCAGGGCACTCACTTGTCCTGACAGTTGGAAATGGCTGTTAAAGGTAGAGGTAAAAGACCACCATGTGGATGTGGAAGGCAAGGGGAAACCACCACATTACCTTCCCAAGACTTCAAGGCAAAACACATTTCAGAGGTAGTAAATGACATTAATGGCTGTCTTAGGACATCCTCGTCCAGTAGGGACAGTTATGAGCCACATGTGACACGAGACCGTCACCCAGCTACTGATGCTTTGCTCATGTGATGAGAAGAGAGACATTGGAGAACATTGTGAAAACTGGAAAGATCGAGGGGAAGAGAGGCAGAGGCACACCAAGAGAAATTATGTTGGATGGACTGAGACAGTGGCATGGAGGAATATCATTAACAGAGTTGATCCAGAACACCAGGGACCGAGATCTGTGGAAGGCCATGAACGCCTATGCCAGCTGGCAGGGCACTTGATGATGATGATGAACATAAAAATGTGCTAAATTAAAACTGAGATTATAGAGGGGAGCTACTAAGCAATGAAATATTACCACCACCTTGTGCCCTGTCAACTGACATAGGCTTTCATGTCTCTCTAAAGATTTCAGTCCCTGCCATTCCAGATAAACTCTGTTGATTATATATATCTCCATGCCACCATCTCAGATCATCCGGCATCATTTCTGTTGGCCTGCCTCTCCCTATTTTCCCACTGATCTTTCCTATCATATTTTGTCATATCTTTTCAATGCCTGTCTTCTCTTAACATAACCCAAAAAACACTGTTTGTCTCTTTCTTTTATCTGTATATTCTGCTTTCCTTAGTCTCTTTCAAACAATTGGCTTTAGTTACTCTGACAATCCAAGGTATTTGCAACTAAATTATATATTGATCTATAAATAAGGAAATAAATTAGATCAAGATTTGAGTGATATAAATATAAATGAGATCAAGGTTTGAGGGATATAAATATAAATGAGATCTTTGTTTGAAATTAATGTACTCTGATCATACAGAAAGATACAGCTCCTTGTTAAGGAATGTACTGGAGGAAAATGTGGAAGTGAAGCATGCAAGCAGAAGAAAACATTACAGGTGGATGGACGACATCAAGAGATGAACTGGAGGAAATCTATATTTTATGCACCGTGAAGATGCAGGACAGAAGGTGGTGGAAACTCATTATAGACTGCCTTCAGAATAGAGATGGCTGTTGATTGATTGATAGACTGACTGACAAATGGAGATAAAAATAGAATTAGATCATTATAAATCTGAGTTTTAATAGTTCATTTGTGTGAATTGTACAATAATCGTAATAGTTGCGTTTAGTGTGGACCAAAATATAGCTGTTACAAGCTAGTATAGGATGTATTTTTAATGACTGGGGTTTTTGAAAATATTGGTGGTCCAAGTTTTGTATTCACCCTCTTTAAAGATCATGCAACATAATAGGTAAATACAAAACGTGGACCGGCTATATTTTCAAAAACTGTACAGTCATTAATAATACATCCAATACAAGGGAACATGGTCTGATATATTTGTGTGTTTGTTATTTGACCAAGTTTGGTAAAAATTTCTGAGACCTTTTGTGCTCTATATTTGCATCATGGGAGGTCAGCATGGGCGAATGGTTCAGAGCACTCATTCTTAAACTTCTGGTGTGCTGATGCTGAGGTAGCAGATTCAACCTCTAAACCAGTCAATTGGACTAAATGTTGACTTATCGTTCTTGACTGGGAGACGTAAATTATAAGTATCTCAGAAGTCGGAGTGGGTTCAACTGATGTCATGGTACACTAGCAATAGGGAAAGCTAATGCACACGCAAAAATCAGTCCAGGGCACTAGAAGTGTAGCAACACGGGTATGGACTATGCTTGAGTTCAAACAAAATATTTGGCTGGGTGCGAATCTTGTCCATATTCCATAGTTGTTGTTTCATGTGGATGATATACCTAATTAATGATAACACATTTTTATGGTGCCTTTACTCTTCTCCTGTAAATATAGTATGCTTGTTCCTTCATTGAGACTCTGCCAAAGCCTGCTGTTTCTTGGCTTTTCTGTTATCTACGTGTCCGCTGATTTCTTTTCAGTGTAATCAGTACTATCTATAATGCTATTTATTTAAGTGACTTCAAAGGTTCACCAGCAAGTGAAGTTAGTAGATGTCGTATTTAAGACAAACTTGAATTTGGTGTACTAGAAAATTACAATGCACAGTATGAAGAATTCAGTGATAATGATTTCTTACTTTTCAAACAACAAAAAGGCATTTGATGCCACTGCCTATGGTGCTTATGAATGTGATAATATGCAGGTAAGGGAGTTTGCTCCCAAGGAATAACAAGACACCTTTCAATCTGCATTGTGTATTAGAAAATTCCACGAGTTGTGTGTAACCACACTGATGCTTAGTGGATAGTGAAACTACATTTCACAATCCCTCTTCATAATGAGTCAAGAGTTTGTAATCAGCTGCGGGTGACTTGGAAGAAGACTGCTTTACATTGATTTTGATGATATAAAGCATCAGTCAAAGTAGTGGAAACCTACTGAATTAAAACTGCATTTGATTGCTACTGGTACTATTGGTATTGGAACTCTTCGCTGGCTGCTGAGGATGGGGACGGAGTGCCTATGGGAATGCCCCAAATGCTGTGATGTTGGTTCAATCAATCAATCAAACTGCATTGTAAATCACAAACAGTAATAAATGCTGGCGTTATTGCAATGTTCTTTTAATTGTGCTTTATATTTGGCTGGGTGTGAATCTTGTATATATATTCCATTGTTGGTTTAGGTGGATGATGTACCTAGTTAATTATAATATATCAAAAATAAGATTGTTTTTCAGTTTGCTATATGAAACAGTTTGCATTTTTTTTTGGGTGCTCGCTCGCTTTGAACTCAAGCGTAGTCCTTACACTCTGTTTATAGTAGTGATGGACTGAATTTTGCGTTTAGATTAGCTTTCCCTATTAACAGCGTCCCTCGCCATCAGGCAAACCCACTCCAACTTCAGAGGTACTTGTAATTAACGTCCCCAAGTCAAGGACAACAGGTCAACATTTTAGTCCAGCTGTCCGGTGTAACGGTCGAACCGCTTACCTCGGCATTAGAACACCAGGTGTTTAAGAACACACGTTCTTATCCATTGGACCATGCGGAACCTGCAGTTTCGATCTAATACAATAATTTAATAACAAACCTTCAGAATATGTCAATGATTGATATTTTGTCAGAAAAAGAAACAGCCTATATAAAATTTAGGCATGTACTTGCTTTGTGTTGATGAGCTAATTAATTTAAACTATAAGCTCTAAATTATTTATCACCATTTTCATGTGCCAATGTAACAATATCTTTCATTAACTTACATTTAACAATATTGATTAACTTGATAAATTTACTGTTTTCCTTAATTAATTCTTGTAGCTGTCATCTTCATTGTCTGTCTTTATTGCTTTAACAGTACCAGCAACATTGCCCTGTTAATGAGACATTGATAGATTTCTTAAATATTTATTTCCTGTGTTTTACAGTTTAACCACAGTGATGCTTGTAATCCACAGGTTAACGAGTATTCCAGTGCCTCATGTTTCAACACCTGATGTTACATTTCCATCTCTGCAACCACAGCTTCAACTTGGACAATCTGAAGTTGAGCTTCGTCATCACTTCTATCGTTATACAGTTTTAGAACCTTTATTCACCGAAGCCTCAACCTCTTTGAACTCTTCAGGAAATACATCAAATCTTCTGTCAGACTTCCATCGTTTAAAGAGGGATGCAGAAATGTTTGGATTAAGCGGAAATCTAAAGCACAACCCAGATAGTAATATTTTTCCAGCTAGCAGACGTGGTAGCAAAGATAGTTCAGCACTTAATAATAGCAATTCTAGCTTTAAAAAGAATATAAAGTATAAACCAAATGTGCACAAGCCAAACACAGGAGGTGAAGAGAATATTCATGGCACGGATTACCTTCACAAACTTGACATGGATGTAGTTAGTGTTGAAGAAGATGCATTTACCTCAGATATGCTCCTAGATGAACCACAAATGACTGAAGCCCTCACCTCAGAATCAGTTTCTGAGGAAGGGTCAGATTCATCCACAAGCAATAGTAAATTCTACATTCTGATTGCAGCATTTCTTATACTGGATGTGGTTTTGTGGGTTTATCGTATCTCCTGGCTCAGCAGCCAGCTGTACGCAGCCCGTCATGGGTATGCAGACAGAATTCCAACAGATGAGACTTGCAAGCAGGTTCTGGAAATACAGACAGCTTACCATCTTCCAGCCTTTGAAAATCCACACGATGAGTCCTCTGGATATTATGTAGATGTGAAAGAATCACTTTATGTAACGGACAGAGAGAGTGATATTACATTTTTACAAACGTTGCCCACTCCCAAAACTAAAGATGACATTCTTCAGAAAATCTGGAATGAGAAGATGAACAAAAATGAAGATCGTGCAGTTGTGAGAATGCAGAAGTGCTTTCTGGTACGATGGTATGGGGATTTGCGAACAGTGTTGAACAGGCTGTTCCTGTCCCAGTTAGTCTGGCAGGTAAAGGGTCACAGTTGTTTGTTACATAAGTTAAAGTTTCTGTGTTAGTTTAATCAAACAGATTCACATGATTATGATGATGGTGATTATGTTAATTATGATAAAGAGGAAAATCATGGTGATAATTATGATGACAATAATGGTGGTCTTATATGATGGTAATAAGAGTGATGATATTACAACAAAGATGGCCTTGATGATAATTGTGATAATAATCATCATAATAATCATTTTCAATGCCCTCATCATTGTTTTATACTTTTCATTTATCATTATCTTCATCATCACCACCACAGCCATCATCATCAATATCATATCAGTATTTTCCCCGGGAAGGTTAACCTGGTCAACAAATGCCCGCAGAAGTCGGATGTGTCGGCCTAACGGATAAAGAACGCAGCTCTGCTGTAAACAGGCACAACGCAATCACGTCTGGAGAAAAAAAAACTCCGGATGAACTCAGAAGAAGGAGAAGAAATCAGTATTTTCAACATCCTAATTCACATTCCTTGTGACATTTTGGAAGTGAAATAATTTGTAAATGTTCTCTACAGTAATGGGAACATTCCTAATAGGTAGCTGTGGTGGCGTAGTGGCTAGACACTTGCCTGGTGGCCTGCTGGTCATGGGTTCAAATCTGCATTGCATTTGACCTGGACTCCCAGGTTGACCCAACCTAGAATGGGCACCAGGAAATGTCTACAGAAGTAAAGACAGCCGGCATGATACTGACCACATCACCCATAGTGTGGTCAGTTGGTCTATAGTATAGGGTGTATTTTTAATGACTGTGCAGTGTTTGAAAATATTGCCCATCTAAGTTTTGTAGTTACCTATTATGTTGCATGAACTTTCCAGAGGGTGAATACAAAACTTGGATCGCCAATATTTTAAAACACTGCACAATCATTAAAAATGCAACTGGTATAACACCACATGCCCAATGCACTTTAAGATTCGTAAGTCTTTTTTTTTACATTCCTAATCATCATCATCCAGTGCCTTGCTGGCTGGTGTGGGCGATCATGCCCCTCCACAAATTGCAATATCCGATGATAACATCATTATCATCGTGTGCCATATTTTGTAGGTTTATTTACAATATCTTTCATTGATTTATATTTGACATGATAAAAGGCTGTCAAGAATTTTCTCACACTGTCTTCCTCTATCTCTCTTTCCACAAATCCTCTGATTGTCTCAACATGTTATAGTTTTTGTCTTCTCATAATGTGGCCAAAAAATTATGACTGCTTCTTTGTGATGTTTGTGATAAGTTGTCTTTGTGACTTAGTTTCTCTCAAAAGTCTAGACTACTAATTTTGGCTGCCCAATTATTGTGCAGCATCCTTCTATAAAACCACATCTCCAAGGCTTCCAGGAATGTTTTTGTCTGTTTACTTATTGTCTAGACTGCTAATTTTGGCTGCCCAATTATTGTGCAGCATCCTTCTATAAAACCACATCTCCAAGGCTTCCAGGAATGTTTTTGTCTGTTTACTTATTGTCTAGACTGCTAATTTTGGCTGCCCAATTATTGTGCAGCATCCTTCTATAAAACCACATCTCCAAGGCTTCCAGGAATGTTTTTGTCTGTTTACTTATTGTCTAGACTGCTAATTTTGGCTGTCCAATTATTGTGCAGCATCCTTCTATAAAACCACATCTCCAAGGCTTCCAGGAATGTTTTTGTCTGTTTACTTATTGTCTAGACTGCTAATTTTGGCTGTCCAATTATTGTGCAAGCATCCTTCTATAAAACCACATCTCCAAGGGCTTTCCAGGAATGTTTTTGTCTGTTTACTTATTGTCTAGACTGCTAATTTTGGCTGCCCAATTATTGTGCAGCATCCTTCTATAAAACCACATCTCCAAGGCTTCCAGGAATGTTTTTGTCTGTTTACTTATTGTCTAGACTGCTAATTTTGGCTGCCCAATTATTGTGCAGCATCCTTCTATAAAACCACATCTCCAAGGCTTCCAGAATGTTTTTGTCTGTTTACTTATTGTCTAGACTGCTCATTTTGGCTGCCCAATTATTGTGCAGCATCCTTCTATAAAACCACATCTCCAAGGCTTCCAGGAATGTTTTGTCTGTTTACTTATTGTCTAGACTGCTAATTTTGGCTGCCCAATTATTGTGCAGCATCCTTCTATAAAAACCACATCTCCAAGGCTTCCAGGAATGTTTTGTCTGTTTACTTATTGTCTAGACTGCTAATTTGGGCTGCCCAATTATGGTGCCGCATCTTCTATAAAACCACATCTCCAAGGCTCTTCCAGGAATGTTTTTGTCTGTTTACTTATTGTCTAGACTGCTAATTTTGGCTGCCCAATTAATTGGGCAGCATCCTTCTATAAAACCACATCTCCAAGGCTTCCAGGAATGTTTTTGTCTGTTTACTTATTGTCTAGACTGCTAATTTTGGCTGCCCAATTATTGTGCAGCATCCTTCTATAAAACCACATCTCCAAGGCTTCCAGGAATGTTTTTGTCTGTTTACTTATTGTCTAGACTGCTAATTTTGGCTGCCCAATTATTGTGCAGCATCCTTCTATAAAACCACATCTCCAAGGCTTCCAGGAATGTTTTTGTCTGTTTACTTATTGTCTAGACTGCTAATTTTGGCTGCCCAATTATTGTGCAGCATCCTTCTATAAAACCACATCTCCAAGGCTTCCAGGAATGTTTTTGTCTGTTTACTTATTGTCTAGACTGCTAATTTTGGCTGCCCAATTATTGTGCAGCATCCTTCTATAAAACCACATCTCCAAGGCTTCCAGGAATGTTTTTGTCTGTTTACTTATTGTCTAGACTGCTAATTTTGGCTGCCCAATTATTGTGCAGCATCCTTCTATAAAACCACATCTCCAAGGCTTCCAGGAATGTTTTTGTCTGTTTACTTATTGTCTAGACTGCTAATTTTGGCTGTCCAATTATTGTGCAGCATCCTTCTATAAAACCACATCTCCAAGGCTTCCAGGAATGTTTTTGTCTGTTTACTTATTGTCTAGACTGCTAATTTTGGCTGCCCAATTATTGTGCAGCATCCTTCTATAAAACCACATCTCCAAGGCTTCCAGGAATGTTTTTGTCTGTTTACTTATTGTCTAGACTGCTAATTTTGGCTGCCCAATTATTGTGCAGCATCCTTCTATAAAACCACATCTCCAAGGCTTCCAGGAATGTTTTTGTCTGTTTACTTATTGTCTAGACTGCTAATTTTGGCTGCCCAATTATTGTGCAGCATCCTTCTATAAAACCACATCTCCAAGGCTTCCAGGAATGTTTTTGTCTGTTTACTTATTGTCTAGACTGCTAATTTTGGCTGCCCAATTATTGTGCAGCATCCTTCTATAAAACCACATCTCCAAGGCTTCCAGGAATGTTTTGTCTGTTTACTTATTGTCTAGACTGCTAATTTTGGCTGCCCCAATTATTGTGCAGCATCCTTCTATAAAACCACATCTCCAAGGCTTCCAGGAATGTTTTTGTCTGTTTACTTATTGTCTAGACTGCTAATTTTGGCTGCCCAATTATTGTGCAGCATCCTTCTATAAAACCACATCTCCAAGGCTTCCAGGAATGTTTTTGTCTGTTTACTTATTGTCTAGACTGCTAATTTTGGCTGCCCAATTATTGTGCAGCATCCTTCTATAAAACCACATCTCCAAGGCTTCCAGGAATGTTTTTGTCTGTTTACTTATTGTCTAGACTGCTAATTTTGGCTGCCCAATTATTGTGCAGCATCCTTCTATAAAACCACATCTCCAAGGCTTCCAGGAATGTTTTTGTCTGTTTACTTATTGTCTAGACTGCTAATTTTGGCTGCCCAATTATTGTGCAGCATCCTTCTATAAAACCACATCTCCAAGGCTTCCAGGAATGTTTTTGTCTGTTTACTTATTGTCTAGACTGCTAATTTTGGCTGCCCAATTATTGTGCAGCATCCTTCTATAAAACCACATCTCCAAGGCTTCCAGGAATGTTTTTGTCTGTTTACTTATTGTCTAGACTGCTAATTTTGGCTGCCCAATTATTGTGCAGCATCCTTCTATAAAACCACATCTCCAAGGCTTCCAGGAATGTTTTTGTCTGTTTACTTATTGTCTAGACTGCTAATTTTGGCTGCCCAATTATTGTGCAGCATCCTTCTATAAAACCACATCTCCAAGGCTTCCAGGAATGTTTTTGTCTGTTACTTATTGTCTAGACTGCTAATTTTGGCTGCCCAATTATTGTGCAGCATCCTTCTATAAAACCACATCTCCAAGGCTTCCAGGAATGTTTTTGTCTGTTTACTTATTGTCTAGACTGCTAATTTTGGCTGCCCAATTATTGTGCAGCATCCTTCTATAAAACCACATCTCCAAGGCTTCCAGGAATGTTTTTGTCTGTTTACTTATTGTCTAGACTGCTAATTTTGGCTGCCCAATTATTGTGCAGCATCCTTCTATAAAACCACATCTCCAAGGCTTCCAGGAATGTTTTTGTCTGTTTACTTATTGTCCAGGATTCACAACCTTATGTTAACATTGATTCTATGTAACCTGTAAGAACTCTTTTTAAATGTTCAAGGACAAGGACTTAATGCACAAAATGTTCTTCATTTGATAGAATGCAATCTTTTCTTGTCCTTTTCTGTGCTTTATCTCTGCGATGCATCTTCCATTTGATATTGCCTAGATATCTGAATTTCTCCACTTACCCTAAAATAACGTTATTTACTTTAATTGTACATTTAGGCACAATCTGTTTCTTTGATATCACCATGACTTCTATCTTTCTATTATTCAAGCCAAGGCCCATTTATTTATTTCTTCTACAACCACTAGATCTATCATTTCCTGTAGTTGCTTCTGACTTGTTGCTATCAAGATAAGTATAACATAAGATATTTATATTAAAAAGTCACTTAAAAGTCATTGCACCGAGTTTTTATCCCATATAGCTCAGTCACTTTCCACAGCATGGAAAGCATCGCACAAAGCATGAACTCCGTAGCTGCAGCAATGACCCTCAGGATTCTCTGAAAAAATGAATTCGTGAACCGAAGGATGCGGCCCGGAATCGAATCAAGAACCTTTGGAGCCCAAGGCAGACGGCTTGACCACTTCACCACAGAGACTCCCAATGTTATTTATATTATTTCCACCCACCAGGATCCCTGATATGTTTTCTGTAGACCTTATTATATGTTCACTGTACAATGAGATCATATCAGTAGACATTACACAACCTTGTCTGATGTCCTTATTTATATATTGAAATGCTCCTACCAGGTTGTTGATTCTTATGGCTGCTGTTTGTTGCCATTATATGTTCTTTATTATTCACAGATCTTTGCAGTCAATGTTCTGTTGCTTTAGTAATTTTATTTCCTCATGTTTCACATTGTCAAATGCTTTTGTCTAGTTTATGAAGCATAAGGACAGATCTGTTTTCACTTCTATAAAAAAAAATGTTGCTTAAAAGTCGACAGGGTTGACTTCATTGCACCGGGTTTTATCCCATATGGCTCGGTCTCTTTCCGCAGCATGGAAAGCGTCGCACAAAGCACGAACTCCGTAGCTTTTAGCGACGACCCATAGGAGTCTCCGAAACATTTAACTCGTAAACCGAAGGACGCGGCCCGGAATTGAACCCACAACCTTCGGAGCACGAGTCAAACGGCTTGACCACTTCGCCACAGAGACTCGCACTTCTATAACTCTTTCTAATATTGTGACCAGGCTCAGGTTTGAGTTAGGAGAACGGAGCACTTATGGGTTACACCCATGTGCCGTGATGTTGATCCATCGACTAAACTAAACTAATAATGTCCTAGGATTAGATATATAGCATTGTTTCTAACATTCCTAATGGCCTGTTAAAATCCATATTTACAGCTCTGCCAAAGAAACCAGTCTTTTAAAATGTGAAGATCATCGCATAGTAAAACTTATGAGTCATAGGACTAAGCTGTTACTGAGAATAATTATGAGAAGAGTAAGAAACACAATCAAATGAGAAATTAATTATCAACAATGAGGATTTGTAGAGGGAAATAGCTCACACATAAATTCTCAGGATACTGTTAGAAAGAGCTATAGAAGTAAAAAAGCAGAGCTGTACTTATGCTTCATAAACTCTACAAAAGCATTTATTTGACGTGTGAGCATGAGGAACTACTCAAACTACTAAAAGAACTAAACCTTGATGGAAAAAGTCTATAAAAAATAAAGAACATATATTGGCAGCAAACAGCAGCTATAAGAATCAACAACCATTAATTGATTCAATGCTGAAGGATAATATATAACCAAATATGACCTCCCATTCAGACACAAGGGTGATACATTGCCATGCTAGGGTCATTGTGTTATTTGTTTCGTTTTGTGCTGTCTTCCACAATTTTAATGCTTAGTAAAAGGAAATTTATATAATAATACTTGTTCATTTGATTGTGCACCATATTTGATCCAAACCTACCAATCTTTATCATGGCAGATTCTAATTTTAAAAATTGACCTGGTCTCCCAGGTCGACCTAGCCTAAAATGCCTTGAGACATAAAGGTGGCTGGCAGGATTCTGACTCCATCACCCTCCAAGTGTCAATTTGGATTATAATAATGTGGGTCTAGCACCATATGTCAAATTGGACCTTAGGCATTTAGAAGCTTCCTTTACTTTTTACTTTGCTTTATACTTTACTTTTACTCTATGAAAGACCATAAGACTGCAGCTGAGGTTTTTAATATACATTATTTTTCAGGGTTCAGTTACGTTTCTTGCCATTAGTTTCCTCTGTGTGTTTGTTTACTGTGTGGAGCTATGGCTGACGGCAGAAAACTTTCAAACTCTAGTGGGAGGGACAGTCTGCTGCAGCAGATGTCCAGTGGTACCTGGACACTAGTGACCGCTACCTCCATGGACTTGCCCAGCAGTTGACTTTTGAGCTCCATCGCTTGAAGCACCTGTGTGATCATGAAGTAGATATGCTGACAGATATATTTTTTAAAACTATCAGTATACAGGTAAGAAGCTTGGCTGTGTGTAGTTCTGGAGAGCGAGCAGTCATAATATTCTCCTTTAGATGTGTAGGGTAGTTAGTCATCAATAATCTACCTTGGGTTTGTAGGGTAGTTAGTCATCAATAATCTACCTTGAGTTTGTAGGGTAGTTAGTCATCAGTATTCTACCTTGGGTGTGTAAGGTAGTTAGTGATAAGTATTCCACCTTTGGTGTGTAGTGTAGTTAGTCATCAATATTCTGCCATGTGTGTGTAGGATATTTAGTCATCAATATTCTACCTGAGGTTGTTAGTCATCAATATTTATACTTGAGATTTGTAGGGTAGTTAGTTATCTATATTCTGCCATATGTGTGAAGGGTAGTTAGTCATCAGTATTCTACCTTTGGTGTGTAGGGTAGCTAGTTATCTATATTCTGCCATGTGTGTATGGTAGTTAGTCATTAATAATTCTTCCATGTGTGTAGGTTAGTTATTCATCAATATTCTACCTTAGGTGAGCTGTGTAGATATTAATAAATATCTTACCTTAGGTGTATAGTAGTTGGTAGTCAGTAGTATTCTCCTTAAGTGTATAGAGTAGGTAGTTATCAATGGTCTCTGAAAGGTATATAGAGTAGGTAGTCATCAATATTCTTTGGAAGGTGTATAGAGTAGGTAATCATCAATATTCTATAGACAGTGTATAGAGTAGGTGGTTATCAATATTCTCTGGAAGGTGTATAGAGAAGGTAGTCATCAATATCATATGTGCAGTGTATAGAGTAAGTAGTTATCAATATTATATGAAAGGTGTAAAGTAGCCTTTAGCAAGATTAAAAACATACTGACCAATAAAAAGATATCAATTGATATGAGAAAAAGAGTGTTGTAGTGGTACATAGAACCTGTACTTTTATATAGATGTGAAGCGTGGAAAATGAGCAGACAAGCTGAAAAACATGTGATGGCTGTGGAAATGTCGTTTCTGAGGAAAATGCAAAGAATACCATGGGCAGACAGAAAAACCAATGAACAAGTCCTACAAGAAACAAATAAATATCGTAAAGTGATTAGAGACATTAGACGTAGACAGTCAAAATTGTTTGGGCATGTTATGAGAAGAAATGAATTGGAGAACTTGGTGACAACTGGTAAGATCGAAGGGAGGATACCAAAGGGAAGACCAAGAATTAAATACCTGGATGGCTTGGCCACATGGCATGGACGAGACAGGAACACTGAGCTGATCCACGACACTGGTGATCGAGTGAAATGGCGAGTCATGACCGCCCACACTTTCCGGCATGGCACATGATTGATTGATAGAGTAGGTAATTGTCAATATTCTATGTACAGTGTATAGAGTAAGTAGTCATCAATATTATATAAAAGGTGTATAGAGTAGGTAGTCATCATTATTATATGAAAGGTGTATACTGTAGTCAGTCATCCATATTGTCTGAAAGGTGTATAGAGTAGGTAGTCATCAATGTTATATGGATGGTGTATAGAGTATCATCGATGTTATATGGACGGTGTATAGAGTATGTAGTTATCAATATTCTCTGCAAGGTGTGTAAATTAAGTAGTCATCAATATTATATGAAAGGTGTATAGAGTAGGTAGTCATCAACATTCTATGGAAAGTGTGTAGAGTAGGCAGTCATCAATATTCTCTGGAAGGTGTGTAGAGTAGGTGGTCATTAATATTCTCTTTACGGTGTATATAAAAGGAATCATCAATATTCTCTGGAAGGTGTATAGAGCAGGTAGTCATCAGTATTCTCCAGAAGGTATATAGAGTAGGTAGTCATTAATGATCCCTAGCAGGTGTATACAGTATGTAGTCATCAGTGTCCTCTTAATGTGTGTAAAGTAAGTTGTCATGAATATTCACATAATTTGTGTAGAGTAAATTGTGATCAATATTCTCTTCTAAGATATGCAGAGGTTGTCATAAGTTTTCTAAGATGTGTTCTCTCTAAGTTGTGAAGAAAGGTTGTCATCAACGTTCTCTCTAAGTTGTCAAGAAAGGTTGTCATCAGTATTCTAAGTGTGTAGAGAAGGTTTTCATGAATGTTCTCTCTAAGCTGGGAATGTGGGTGTACATGTGTTTATATCTGTATATGTATGCAGCCATGGTAGCACAGAAGCTAGCATACATGTCTGCCTGCCTAGTTGTCATGTGTTCAAATCCTGATTATGATGTTTTACCACTTTAATGTACCTGGGCTTTCAGGTCAACCCAGCTTAAAATGGGTGCCTTGAAATGTTCTGAGATATAACAGCAGCTGACGTGGTACTGACCACATCATGCTTCGAGTGACAATTGGTGTATACAAGTGTGGGGCTAGCACCATATACCCAATACCCAACAAGCCGTGGAAGAGGGTCATTTACATACTTGACTATGTGTATGTAGGTGTTGTTGTGTGCATATCTATTGAACACTTTACACATGTTATTTTCATGAAATGTATATCTGATACATATAGATAGATAAATAAGGCAGTTGTACATCTTTGACTGGACATCGCAGTCAACCTTACAATTTGTTGGCTGTGATTTTGTACGCAATTTTACAAAACTAGTTTGTCTGTGCTTTATGAACGGCCGACGCTCCTATCATTGTGAAGATCTGTCCCCAGATCACATGTGGTTGACTTCAAACCCAATATATGGGACTGTGAAGCTGCATTTATTACGATCAGGTCACAGATAGCGACAAAATACACAAATATTTGTTATATATTATTAGCAGACAAGTGAGGAATTATGTGGAGGTTCCAGAGATGTGGTTGGAAGAATGATGAGAACACCATGGACAGATGGAAAGAGTTATGAAGATATCTTGAAAGAAGTTAACTCACAAAGAGAACCCGATTATTTGCAGAAGAAGACAGACCACATTTTTGGCTTGTCATGAGAAAGAGAAAGCTGGATTATGTCATCACAATGAGAAAGCTGAATGGGAAGATGGGCAGGGGAAGAACGAGAGAGAAGATGCTTGATATTTTAATATCATGGCATGGAAGAACATCAGTATCAGAAATGATTAGCAGACATGAGAGAGAGAGAGATCACCAACACCATACCACATGGACTAAAAGAAGAAGAGATGTACTTTTAACCCTTTAAGGTCAAAAGGCCACCCAAACCTGCTCAAGACGACTACCACATTATGAACAGACCAAAACAAGTCATTATTCTGCGCCTCAGAACAGGACACAATAGATTACACAACCACATGAATACAAAATTCAAGATTGGTGAAACAGCCATATGCACATGTTTATTGGCGTCGCAGACAGCAGAACACATACTCCAAGACTGCCCAAAATACAAAATATCTCGGCAAACCTTCTGACCTAGAGAGACGACAGTGAAAGATAAACTATGGACTGCTGAGTGAACTAAAAAAGACAGTTAAGTTCATACAAGAGACAACATTGCAGTTATATACATATTTCAAACGAACGAAAGAAGAAGAAGAAGATCCTTTAAAGGATGTGAAGGTATTGTAGAGGATTTTTTGTCTCTGAGTTTTAATTTACCGTTAAAGGTTAAGGATTGTGATGACATATTGATATCATAAATAGTAATAAAGGGGATATTTAAAGTTTATTATGAAAGAAAAACATGTGGCTTTGGACAGTTTGAGATCATGGCATCGAGGAACATCAGTATCACAAATTATTGGCAGTACATGAGAGAAGGATGTAAACAGATGTATACTCATGCCAGTTTTACAAGCATTTGATGATGATGATGATGATGATGATGATGATGAATATGTAATCCTGTGAAGGTGATTTTGTTGTTATCATCATTTACTCCTATGGGCTGCAGCTGGGATTTTCTGAGACTCAAAAAGGTTAAAGATTAGTTTCTTGCAGTCGTATGCCATTGGCCACAAGCCTGATAAAACAGTACAGCGTGTAAACATACTGTATGCTGACAATGAACAATTTTATTACTAAAGATGCTTAATCATGTAAAAAAATAACTGATGGCCATATAGTTGGCCGCTATATAATAATCAAGAAAAAAGTTTGTAAAGGTAACAGCAGATCCAAGGATTAATCAAGAGCAATGTTTCTTGTATTTTCAGACATCAATGTTTACAACCACTTTGCAAGGTCTGTGTCGTGAAGCCAAGGGAAAGAACTGTGATAAGATTTTAGCCTATCAGTCAACAGGTGGTCGAATTGTGGGCTGTAACTTTCTACCACTTCAGGCCCAGACATTCCATGGTATGAGAAAGACCTAGACCATTTTGTTGATCATTCTTAAACTGATTATATATTGTTTCAGAGCTATGGCTGGTTTTTCTTAAACCAAATAAATATCATAGCTGTTTATATAAATTATTCAATATATGTTGTTGTTGTTGATGAAAATCATGTCAACTGCAAAAGAATTTCAGTGACAATGAATGCTGTCTTTCTTTAGATATATAAACTTTAATTTGCATGGCTGACAATTTTGAAAGATTTTGTCTGTTTTCTTTATGGCATCTATACTATTGCTAATGTGTGCGAGGAGTTGTTCATGTCTTTATCAACGAACAAACGAGAATACTTAGCTGGGAAAATTGAAGTGTACAGTCACTGCAATATTAATCCACATGTTGCAGTGAAAACATCATTCATTCATTCATTCGTTCAGTAGCATGTCCTTTGCAGAACCTCGCTCCCATAACAACCTTCCGGAAAACTCCTCGATCACAAGCAAGATGTCCCGCATCTGATACACCCATCTGGAGATCATCCACCACATCCTGCACCCATCTTCTCTTTGGCCTTCCTCTTCCTCTCTTCCCAGGCATATACCCCTCTATTATTGTTCTCTCCAAACTTTCATTATGTTTCAAGTGACCAAAATATTTCAATTTTCTTTGTTTTATCGTCTTTAATAGCCAACCCTCTTCAGTATTTAAGCTCTTGAAGTATGGATGCATTTGTTCTTTTCTTTACCCAAGATATTCTTAGAACCCGTCTATAACATTTGTATTCAAAGGCATTTATGCGCTGTTCAGCTTGTTTAGTAAGTATCCAGGTCTCACAGGGAACACATAATACAACAGCTAAAGTCTGGGAAGTGTTCGGTTTTCCATGAGTATTCTCAAAACCCTTGCTTGCTGTCCATTTATATTTTGTGTTTATTTGGATTCCACAATTCTTCACACGTGCTGGAAAATCTATTGTTCACATTACTTCTTGGAAGTAAATCTAGGTGTATGGCCAGCTATCATTGAGATAATCTCTTATAAAAGACCAGTGCATAAGGTACATGCAGCCATGTATATATGCACATTTTATAAAAGTAAAGATATGGTTGGTATAATCAATGCAGCTAGGACTCTGTTGGCGGGCACTGATGAGACTCCTATACCAGCCTGATTACATGAAGTGGGGATTAAGAGTAATCAGACGTATCAATGCTGCCCTTAAGGGAAAAAAGAGAAGATGCCATAACCAATTCCTTATAAGAACAGTGAGCAGAAAGACTGGCTAATACTGTGGAAACACTTTGGGATGACTGCTGCATCAGAGGACTGAGCACACATAGGAATGCCAATGTGCAGTGACATCATTTGACATAGCAAAATATAATATAACATATAAGTAAATACTTCTCTTTACAAACTATCAGATATAGCTTTTGGTAGTGGTTGACAGTAGATGTCACGTTGTGTTGCCTGTAGTGTATGAAGAGTTAGATATGTCCAGTGATGAAGCTTACTTAGCCTAAAAAAATTTTTTTCCCGCGTTTCCATCCTGTTTCAGGATATTGCGGTCAACACCAGCATCTTTCAGCTGTATGTTGATTCCTAGGCTAGATTACGCTCATCAGCACGCCACGACTTTCTGAGCGACCGGCTCTATACTCTCATAAGTCACTGGCGCGACTCGAACCACTTCTAATTCTCGTGCGCTCACGTCGACCACGAAAGTATTTGGGGTTAACGGAGAAAGCTGCTAACCCCTCGGCCAGGCAGCCGGCTTAGCCTAAAATATTCATGTTAATTTTCAGCCCTCCGAAAAGTCTCTCAATCTTTTGCCATTTGTCTTGCCTCAGTCACCCTCAAACGTGTTCGGAATGTCATGTGCTCGTCTTTATACTGGTTGACCCCCTGTCTCTTCTTCCTTGAACCACCCCTCCATCACTGTTCCTTCCAAGCCACACATATTTAAATGGTTTTTGTATGTAGAGACTCAGTCATACAATTTTTCCATGTCCGTGTTTTTCATTTTCATTCAACAATTATTTCATCTACATGTAATGCAAATTAGTCTATAATTTATTTATGTGAAGCAATGTATTCTTTTATTGAATTTAAATATAAAAGTTATAAATGTTGCACAATTTACTGACTGGCATATATCGCAGCATCTACTTCGCACATATTATAGAGTTATATATCATATTAAGGGAATATATGAATCATATTTTTGTTGTATACTTCTTAAATGTGAATTATTTGTTATCCACACAAATTTATTTGCTTTAACATTAATGATATTATTTACTACAGATAAATCAGTCTAGCTCTGTCATCCATCTGTCTGTCTTCATTTGTGTGTGTGTGTCTCTCTCTCTCTCTCTCTCTCTCTCTCTCTCTCTCTCTCTCTCTCTCTCTCTCTCTCTCTCTCTCTCTCTCTCTCTCTCTCTCTCTCTCTCTCTCTCTCTCTCTCTCTCTCTCATCTCTCTCTCTCTCTCACACACACACACACACACACACACACACACATTTTTACACACACTCAATCAGTTTTTGTATCCATATTTACAGATCTGAGCTTATCCCACATGGAGGCCATTGTTGCCAGGGAGGTAACTCCTCTAGTGAATTTATCTCATCGCATGTTGGCAGTCTCAGCTTCCATTGTCATTTCCCTTCTCTGTTGCCGGTTACTCTGCCAGGCAATGGCGTCCACAGTAAGACATTTCCTGCTAGTGACTGGTCGACTGCCTCGTGTCCGAGTGTACCAGTCAGAAGAACCACAGGTCACAAACCCGGGGCCAGGTAGTAACACCATGCAACGGAGCCAATCATGGGTGGACAGCTGTGAGAGTGGCGTGTATCTCGGTGAAGTGGACGATTCAAACAAAGAGGAGAATAGATAGCGGTTAGTTCTAGTTTTGTTTAGGGATCATAACATTACCAATAACTCTGAAGATGTGTGGCTGTAGTTATCTTCTCTTCGGTCTGATGGCTGTAGTCATGCTTTTATTCACTAAGTTTTTTAAATAAAATCCTCAGGAATAATTTAGCATAGAATCTAGTATTTCATTAATTTTTCATCACATGCTGAATATAATAATGAAAAATAAGAGATCTGCTGAAACTCTCAAACTTATAAATACAACATAACAATAAATAGCTGAAAATATGTAACTATTGTGAAAATTTGATTATAAATGTATATGTATAAGCTACTAAGATAAATATAATCTAAATGATGAGTTATGATAAAATTTTTAATATAATTTTTAAAAATATTCTTACTATAGGATCTCTCAGGTAATCCCATGAGGCTCAGTAACCCCATAACCATGTGGTCATGGAAACAATCCAACCTGAAGAGTGATTTGAATCCAGGAACACCAGGCTAATAGGCCAGTACAAAATCTCTGTCCTACTAGAATTTCTATAGCTCATGTATAAAAACGATTTTGAATATGAGAGCTAGTAAAAGATTGTTTCTAAAGGGCTACTGTCATTTACGCATTGATATCTCCTAAAGTGCTCCAGTTGCCTCCCATAGATCACACAGGAGAATCTCAGCACAGTGCATGATGGAGTGGCACTAATAAAAGTTAGTTGCATATCCTTTACAGGACGTCCAGTTAACCCCAGCATTTTTGGACTGTTTGTTATTTCTTGGCAAGTTTATATTCAGTAGTTTGCCATTGCTTTCTGAACGACCGGCACTCATACCTGTATGAAACCAGAGCAAAGCGGTTTGCTTCCAAATAGCCCACAGCAGTATTTCGAACGTGTTGTATGGGATTGCAAATTGTGTCCGTAACTCCTTCACAACAGCGCTGATGAGTACCACTAGTGAGGATCAAGATGTGTGTTTAGCAGAATCACATTTGGTGTAAATATTCCTTTTATTTCTGGGGGGAGGGGGGAACAGTTTTTACAATTAAATTTGGAATAGGCAGCCATATATTCAGCCCGCTCTTTTGATTCCCAATTGCCGAGGGGCTTTATTATGCACAATATGCAATCAGGCTCTTCTAGGCCTTCAACCTTATCTGAGAAAGCTAGACATGTGATTCACTATCCCAGGATCAGGAAGGAGTATAACAATATTTTTTAAATTTTATGTAAATGTATACCATCCACACTTTGATTCACACCAGGTCTACTCCTGTAGGTACTACAAAAGTCAATACACACCCAAAAAAAAAAAAGCCATACACTATATTGTTAATGATAATCATTTTTATATTTAATCACCATTTTTTACTGTCAGCAGTGGATCGTGCTCATTATTTGATTCAGTAAACTAAAACGTTGCCGTTATTTTTGGCATTCAAATAAAGAAAAATGGTTGTATTAGATATTTCCCCATTGTTTTTTAACTCTTTCAGCCCAGAAAAGTTTTGCAGACCAAATATAAAAAGTGGGAGAACACAATGTGTGATGGTTGGGATTCACAGGAAAGAGCCAGGAGCAAGGCACTGCCTGGGACTTACAGAGTAAAGAAATCACATTTGCAAAATATGGAGAGGAAAAAAATTCAACAAAACTGCATGTGTTCCCTAACACAGTGACAAATATTAATAAACCATACAAACTATAGCTTTTCTTTACAAGTTATCAAATATGGTTTTCTTCTTCTTTTTAGTACACCTTCCAAAATATACTAAAGAGGGCAGCATTTAACACAAGCTTTTGACATCTACATAAAGCTTAGGCCCTTACATGGTGCAGGCATAGGCCAGGTTAATTCTTTCCAATCTTCATATGTAGAGGGTAATTCTCTCTAATTTCCGTACATTTGCACTCTTGCAGCAGATGTGCAGCTGTCATTCCAGCATTTCCACAATTATAGTTATCAGTATCTTCTAACTTCTATGTATAGTTTATTAAATAAGTGGCATATTATATTGACTCTGGGGTATATGTACTTTTATGTGTGTACAATAAACATCCAAGATATAAAACAATTAAAATGCTTGGAATTATGCTCCAATAACTTCAGAGGTAAAATGTAAAAAAAAAAGGTTTCATGCCGCTGTGTTAGGAGAGACTAAAGCTACTGAACTGAATAGTTTGTCTGCCCTCTGTATGGTGAGTCGAGAAGGATATACTGGCCAACAGAATCGAGAATAAACTTCAAGCTGTATTGGACTAACGAGGAATTCCAAAATATCAACATGAAAACTCACTGAAGAAGAGACGAAACAAATTACTGAACCTTTACACATAGAGTAGATTTTTACTGTATCTAGCATAGTTAGTTAGTTTCCATATAGTGTATTATCCTGAGTGTAAATAAAAACATAGGGAGTTTAAATGTACTCTTCAAACAACAGATAACTAGTAATGTTTTTATAATATTAAACAATGGTAAACTGCTTATTATTGCTTTGTTGCGAGTACATTTGTTGTGTATAAACTATTTAACTTTTGACCTCAGTTCTTATTACTGTTTACAACAATAATGCTTTAAGTCATTGTTGTATTCCATAATACATTTGTATAGTTAATGTCATAATAAATTTTATTATTGCAGTGTTTAAATTGTTTCCCCTATGAACAGTTGTGATTATTTTTATAATTAACATTGCTTGTTGTATATACATTTGTGAAGTATAATATTTGCAGTACACAATCTATATTTTCATTATTAATGCTATGATATTTTAAAACATTTCAGCCACATGTTTGTGATTATCATCAAATACCACACGCTCTTTGCAAACCTACAAAGTTGAATCGTTAGTAAGTAATTAACTATTTCAGTACCACATGAAGGAATGCAATTAATAGAATTGATTCAGAATAGGGAGAATCGAGATCTGTGAAGTTACATGAATACGTACCCCATTTGGTAGAGTACATGTAGATGAAAATGAATCCTCAAGGGATGAAATAACCCTGATGAAAAGTCCTGAGTGCAGTGCTTTTAAAGATGCTAATACACGGCCACTATGGTAGCCAGATTTTCTGAACATGCTCTGACCAAATACAAAGTAAGAAAACACATTATACAATTCAAGGCAAAGAGCCAGTCAGACATTATACATGTGGTTCGTTATCTGACGCCATCACCAAAGTTTTAGATCAGTTCTGTGTTCTTGTACTGATAATGCCATCTGGGCAAGCCATTATTCAGGTATTTGTTGCTTTGTCTTCCCTCTATAAAATTTTGCCAGTTATAAAGTTTATATTGCAATAGTTTCATCAAGGAAATCTCAGAAAATATGTCACATAATAGCAAAAATTGCATGATGTGCAATCTTTATTTAATTTCTGAAAAGAACACCTCAGTCCCAGTTTCAGTACAAATTCGTCAAGTGTTGAATCATGGTTTTGAGGTTCTTTCAACCATTAAACTTGTGTGCCTAATGTTGATGTGTGTAACACTTCATTTGTATAACAAACTGCTACTTCAGATGAAGTGTTTTGAATCATGGTTACATTTTTATTAAAATAATTTCAGTATTCTTAATTATTCTACATTCTAAAATAGTTATAAATAATAGTCCGTCATCATCATTACATGCCATCTCGATAAGGGTGGAAGATCATGGGTTGCCATCTTATGCAATCAACAGTTTTCAATCAATTCTGTGTTCTTGTCCCAATTTTACCACTTGATCAAGGCATTCAGGTATTTATTTCTCTATCTTCTCCTTCCTATCTTCCTATCAGATTTGCCAGTTTTCACTAAGTTTTTGAATTTATTTCTCCTAATGACATGCCCAAAAACTTTTTGACTTTGTGTCTAGGTTTTCTAATAAATGTATGGTTCCCATTTGCTTCTTGAAGGTCTGTTTCATTTGTTTTTCAGTCCACAGTATTGTCAACAGTTTTCTCAGAAACCACATTTTCACTGACATTATATGTTTCTTAGTTTGCACATTTTCCATGTTTCATTTATATGCAAGGACTTTATATAGCACTTCAACATTTTTTTAATGCATTTGACAGCTTGGTAGTAAATTTTCCATCTTCCAAAAGCCTCTTTTACCATTACAATTCTTCTAGTCTCTACAAGGCACCTTCTGTCAGATGTTACAACTGCTTCTAGATAGTCTATAGCAACTCATTTTGTTTTTGTAAACACTGGTTTCAATGTGTTTAAAGTACAGTACACAGTTGAAATCAAAATACTAAATATGTGACCAAAATAATGTTAATTTACATTACTGTAAATGAGTTTTAAATAAATTAGTGTAAACATCACAGCTGTTTCTACTAAATTGTATTATCATTAAGGCTGTTATTACAAATGAGAGTGTAAACACCACAGATAAACAAACATTATTTCTATAGAGCAACTGATAGTGTATGCATTATAACTAAAATAGTCATTACAAAGCAGTCTAAATACCACAAATTCACTTACAGGACAACTGTTTCTACTGACATATTAATGCTAAAGCTATCATTACAAATTACAGTCTAATCACCACAGAGTCCCTTTTTGGACAACTGTTTATACCAAACCACTGTTAAGGTGCACATTATTATTAAGACTGTGATTACATCACTTTGTACATGTCCTGGCATTTAGGCAAGAAGAATTTGATAAAGACTGAGCATATAAAGGCTGTTTACTAAAACAGTCACCAAGCTTAGCTTGTGTTAGTTCTGCAACTCCTGCAACAAATGTTTAGCTGTCATTTGACCAGTCCCACAGTTACATTCATCAGGATCTCGTATCTTTAGTCTATGAAATGTGGTATTTCAGCCGGTTGCATGTAATGCAGGGTTATACAATGAAAGTAGAAAAAAACTGCACAAATCTTATTCTGATACCATTATTCTATCATTTTATTACAGCTGTAAATATCATCCACAGGTTTGCTTATATATTTCAGAAATGGCAAAGAGTATGGCATGTGTATGAAACAAAATAATTTATAATGTTTCCAATTTGCTGTGTCCAAATCAAACCAGATGTGACCATTTTTGAATATATTCGTAATGTCATATTTTATCAATTACGTGAAGTCAAATTCTACCATTTATATTATGTTAATTTGAAATCAAATTTTGCCAATCTTGCATGTGTATATTAAGTCAAATGTCATTCTTTTATGTAATCATCATTTCAGATTTAGCAATTTATGTTTGTACCATATAAAGTCAAATTTTGCCACTTTTATGTACATGTGTTGTCCAATGTAGCTATGTACTTATGCATTTATGAAGTCAAAATTTGCAACTGCTGCATGTATTTATGAAGTCAAAATATTACCACTTCTGCACGTACATATAAATCAGACTTCATAATTATATGTATGTACATATAAAATCAGACATTAGCATGTATACATAAATAAAGTTTAAACTTTGCCATTTTTTAATGTTTCGTCATATCTGTATATGTATGCTTTGGTAACAATTTATCTGAACTCTTGTCCCAAACAAAACACCATGTGTGCTAGGCTAATATTGATTAATATCTACATGTACCAATCATGTGACGTATGTTTGTACTTCTTACATTTAGTCAAGCATGCTAAAGAAATCTGGCAAAGTATATATTTTTTACAAGATGTATTTATTTGAAATGAAAATAATATACTTTTGATTTAGCTATCATCTTAATTGTCCCCCACTGGACAACTGTAGTGACCTTTTAAGACTGAAAGAGTTGAAAGTTTAATTTGTGTTTCTCCTAATGAATTATGAAATAGGTTAAAATGCAGTAAAGGTGTGAAAACACGATCAGTAAATCAACAAAAACTGAAAGTTAGCTAAACAAGTTCACAGCCACAAGTACCAAAATGGATGTTGTGGCTAGAATGTCTTCATCAACACACAAAGAAGAACAGTGAACTGATACATTGTTTTTGTATGCTGACAAAGGCTTTCTAGCCGCAGCGTCTATTTCTTTCTTGTGATGTTTGCTTGTAAAGCTAACCATTTTCACTTTTCATTTTTTTTTTATTTATTCCTAACTAATTACAGGCTAAGTTTACAAATGATGTCGCATTTTCAAGCTATTTCATCAAATTCTTATACAAATTAAGTTAAGAGTGCTAAAATACATGGCAGGTAGCAAACGACAAATAATTAAATGTGGTAATAAATACTAATATATAATGATGTGGGTTAAAATAAATACAATTTCAAATACAAAAACAACTGGTTTCAAATAGTTGAGGGCCTTTGATCTGTTGGGAGAATATGGAGGGCAGACAAAGATGGCTCTGGCAAGGAGCTAGATTTAAAAATTGGTGCCGAATCATTTTCATATATTGTTAGGAGGAAACGAAAGTAAAGAAGGGACCTGATCATCCCATCTTATATTGTGACCGAATATGCCACAGCCAAACACTTGACACTGTTTCATGAGTGTCTAACATGGGATCACCTTGACCTTCTGTCTGTTACTTTATATTAAAGTATACAAGCTCCAGAGGTCTTATTTTCTTCTATACCCTAGGTTAGAAAGAAAGAAGGAAACAAACAAAGAGAAGGGAGGGAGAAAAGGAAGGAAGGATGCTCAGGCTAGCCAGCACTAAACATCATAGTATGTTCATATGGCATGTGTATTGTGTATTGTTGACAAAACACATATTCTTGTAGGAAACATGTTTGTGTTATGTCAAAGACATGTTACAAATGTGAAATAAAAGAATAAACAAAAATATTATCAAAATAAGACTTTAGATTAGTATAAAAATTGTGGATTTCCTAGGAACACACATTGTTTACCTGTTGACGTCACAGGATAGTATTACAGACAAGAACATAAAACATGCAATTAAAAGGAAGGGAAAAATTAATTATAAATTTCAGGTGAATGCTTATGATTATTCTGAAATATATTTAAAAAGATCTGCATTGTTGCCACTATTTTCTGAACTTCTACAGGGTGTTTGTAAAGTCTCACTACACTTTGTATGTAAAACAGCTGTTTGTTGAAGAGTGTGTTTACCATCTTGCAAATGGAAAACATATTCTCCAACAAACAGCTGTGCTACATACAAAATGTAGTGAGACTTTACAAACACCTTGTACCTTTTCTATTTTAAAATACATGATTATTAAAATAAACATTTATATTACTTTAGTATTCATCCACTTGCTTTTCTTCTAATGAGGGGAGTGCATTACACCTAGTTATCCACCACAAAGGTCAATGTGTCAGGCTTCAGCTTGCATTTGTGTAAGAGTTACTTCCTCTAGACAGATTCCACCCATGGAAGCGGGCTCTATCCATCCAAGCATAGGTTTTACTTCCTAGCAATCTGGGAGGTCAGCATACCCGAATACATAAGAATGAGTGTTCTTAAACATCCGATGTGCTGATGCTGAGATAAGGGGTTAAACCCCTACGCATAACAGTTGGACTAAAATTACTTGGGGACGTAAATTACAAGTGACCCCTAAAGACAGAGTGGGATAACTTGATGGCGAGGGACACTTAATAGGAAAAGCTAATCCACTCGCAAAATTCAGTTCAGCACTACTAAAAAGTAGTGTATATAGACTACGCTTGAGTTCAAAGCGAGCAAGCACAAAAAAACGAAACCAAAATTCCTAGCAATCTTACCAGGGCAGTGATCCAACAGCGTACTCTTTGCGATGTTCAAGACTGTTGTGGCATTTGTAACATTTACAACTTGCATGCTGGGTATCCTGTTTTTCACCATAAATGAGGTCAGGGTGGCTTGTGATATAAATATGAACTAACGGTTCTTGTACAAAATATCTAGCCCATATGCTGAGATTTGAACCCAGCAACTTCAGATCCTGAAATGGATAATGTAGCCTCTCAACCATACTTCCCATGTATAAAATTCCAAATTTTTATTATCTTTGTAAGATATTTTGTTTCTTGTATTTTTCCCCTTCATTTATAATTTCTGACCATATAATTTTCATGAAGGCATTTGTTACAAAAAATATGTATATAATTGTTGTATTGTGACAATATTTTGTTGTACCAATCCTCTGTAATCCTTTTTTCATTGTCTTTTCTTTTAAATTCTGTTAACATTAAGTGCATTGAACCCACTCAACAGCTTTCTTGATAAATTTGTATGTCAATGCCTTTTATGTGCGCTGTATTCTGGCCAAATTTGTCTAGAAAATGTGCGATGTGTATTTTATTGTTTATGCTTTTGTTTTATTTTGGTAAATGTTATTAAAAAATATTTTCACACCTTGTGAGGAAGCTGGCTCTTACAAAACTGTCTGTGTTTGAAAATATTTATACGTATGATGTGTTGGGGAATATATATAATATGTTTGGTGTATGATGTGTTGGGAAATATTTGTGATGTGTTTGATGAAATGTATGTGTTGGGGAATGTATTTATGTGTTTGCAGAAATATATAATGTGTTGGTAAATATTTGTGATATGTTTGGGGAAATGTATCATGTGTTTGGGAAAATATTTGTGATGCATTTGGGGAAATGTATGATGTGTAGAGAAATATGTATGATGTGTTTGGTGAATATGTATAATGTGTTTTAAAATATACATATATAAAGTGTGTGGAGAATATGTATGATGAGTTAGAAAATATGTAATTGTTGGTAAATATGTATGTGTTGAAGAGTACATAGGATATGGTGGGGGAGTGTGTATGATGTGTCGGGGAATATGTATGATAACATTGGAAACAAAGATATGAAGTGTTTGAAAGTAATATTCCAGAAACTGAAATACTTTGGCCATGTTTAAATATCACAGTGGCTTAGAAAGAACAGTATAAGAAGACATGGTTCCCGAAGAGGGTTAGAGTCAACCAACATTAAAGTGAACACAGAGCACTAAACACACCAGGGACCTGAAAATGCATCAGGCAAGGGATCTGAATGGGAGATGCCTTGAAGAGATTAGAACAAGAATCACCATGGCGAAAGTAGCCTTTAGCAAGATGAAAAACATTCTGACCAATAAAAAGATGTCAATTGAAATGAAAAAAAAAGCGTGTTGAGGGGACACATAGAGCCTGCTCTTTTGTATGGATGTGAAACTTGGACAATGTGCAGTCAAGCTGAAAAACATCTGATGGCTGCAGAAATGTGGTTTCTGAGGAAAATGCAAAGAATACCATGGACAGACAGAAAAACCAATGACCAAGTACTACAGGAGACAAATGAAAATCGTAAATTGATTAGAGAAATTAGACGTAGACAGTCAAAATTTTTTGGACAAGTTATGAGAAGAAATGGATTAGAGAACTTAGTGACAACTGGCAAGATCGAAGGGAACAGACCAAGAGGAAAATACCTGGATGGCTTGGCCACATGGCATGGACGAGACAGGAACACTGAGCTGATCCATGACACTGGTCATCGAGTGAAATGGCGAGTCATGACGGCCCACGCTTTCCGGCATGGCACATGATTGATTGAAGGGAACTGTAGAAAGATTGAGTTTTTCTGACAGGTTGTGGTTAATGCTTGGGTTGATTGTGGGGTCCTGTAAAGGACATGCAACTAACATTTAACATTTGGATAAATGTATGATGGAGAGAAAGAGTTAAGTAACCATGACCTGGAACAGAATGGGTTAAAATGACAGCACACGGGTACAGAAAGGGTTAAAACTTAGTTTATCTCTTTCTCTTCCAGTTTATTGTAGCAACAAGCTGGGACAGGGGGAAAAATTGAAGTAACAATAATGTGCGACAGAAATAGTTAAAAGAAACAACAAAAGGGACAGAAATTGTTAAAAGTTACAGAACTCTAAAACATAAAGAGTTAAAGTAACCATAAATTGGGGCAGAAAGAATTCAAGTAACATCAAATTGGGATTTTTTTTTTTTAAATTTGCATATCCTTTACAGGACATCGCTGTCAACAGCAGCATCTTTCAGCTGTCTGTTGATTTCTTGGCAAGATTACGCTCAGTAGTTTGCCATTGCTTTCTGAGCGGCCAGCTCAGTTATCCCGCAAGTCACCAGAGGGGGTCGAACCGCCTCCAGCTCTCGCCCGCTACGAGACTCTGCGTGATAAACGGGATTACGGAGAAAGTGTTGTAACCCCTCGGCCAGAGAGACCGGCAAATTGGGATATAAAGAGTTAAAATGAAAGAAAACTGGGACAGACAGGGTTAAAGCAACAACAAACTGGGACATAAACAATTAAAGTAACATCAAATTGTGACAGAAGGAGGTAAAATAACAATGACCTGGGACAGAAAGAGTTACAGTAACAATGACCTGGGACAGAAAGAGTTAAAGTTACAATGACCTTGGACAGAAAGAGTTCAAGTAACAATGACTTGAGACAGAAAGAGTTGAAGCAACAATGACCTGGGACAGAAAGAGTTCAAGTAACAATGACATGGGACAGAAAGAGTTAAGTTACAATGACCTGGGACATAAAGAGTTCAAGCAACAATGACCTGGGATGGAAAGTATTAAAGTAAAAACAAACGGATTTTAAAAAAAAGTAACATAAAACTGGAACAGACAAAGTTAAAGTAACAGCAAACTGGGACAGACAAAGTTAAAGTAACAGCAAACTGGGACAGACAAAATTAAACTAACAACAAACTGGGACAGACAGAGTTAAAGTAACAGCAAACTGGGACAGACAAAGTTAAAGTAACAACAAATTGGGACAGACAAAGTAACAAAATAAAGTAACAACAATATTAAACAAAGATGTTAACAGTGAACCAGGAAATCAGCATGACCGAATGGATAAGAGTGCTTGTTCTAAAACATCCGGTGTGCTGAGGTAGAGGATTTAAACCCCTACACCGGATGGTTGAACTAAAATATTGACTTCTCAGTTTTGACTTGGGGACTACAAGTACCTCAGAAACTGGAGTGGGTTTCTCTGATGGTGAGGGACACTGGTAATAGGGAAAACTAATCCACATGCAAAAGCCAGTCAGTCCAGTGCACTAGAGCTCAAGGTGAGCAAACATGGAAAAAAATGAACCAGAACAGAGAGAGTTCAGTTATAACCATCTGCGACACAAAGAGTTACAGTAACATCAAACTAGGGTAGAACAAGTTAAAGCAACTTCAAACTGGGACAGAAAGTATTAATGTAGCATCAAACTGGTACAGAAAGTGTTAATGTAACATCAAACTGGTACAGAAAGTGTTAATGTAACATCAAACTGGTACAGAAAGTGTTAACATCAAACTGGTACAGAAAGTGTTAACATAACATCAAACTGGTACAGAAAGTGTTAACATCAAACTGGTACAGAAAGTGTTGACATAACATCAAACTGGTACAGAAAGTATTAATGTAACATCAAACTGGTACAGAAAGTGTTAATGTAACATCAAACTGGTACAGAAAGTGTTAATATAACATCAAACTGGTACAGAAAATGTTAATGTAACATCAAACTGGTACAGAAAGTGTTAACATCAAACTGGTACAGAAAGTGTTAACATAACATCAAACTGGTACAGAAAGTGTTAACATAACATCAAACTGGTACAGAAAGTGTTAACATCAAACTGGTACAGAAAGTGTTAACATCAAACTGGTACAGAAAGTGTTAACATCAAACTGGTACAGAAAGTGTTAACATCAAACTAGTACAGAAAGTGTTAACATCAAACTGGTACAGAAAGTGTTAACATCAAACTGGTACAGAAAGTGTCAATATAACATCAAACTGGTACAGAAAGTGTTAACATCAAACTGGTACAGAAAGTGTTAATGTAACAACAAACTGGTACAGAAAATGTTAATGTAGCATCAAACTGGTACAGAAAGTGTTAACATCAAACTGGTACAGAAAGTGTTAACATAACATCAAACTGGTACAGAAAGTGTTAACATCAAACTGGTACAGAAAGTGTTGACATAACATCAAACTGGTACAGAAAGTATTAATGTAACATCAAACTGGTACAGAAAGTGTTAATGTAACATCAAACTGGTACAGAAAGTGTTAATATAACATCAAACTGGTACAGAAAATGTTAATGTAACATCAAACTGGTACAGAAAGTGTTAACATCAAACTGGTACAGAAAGTGTTAACATAACATCAAACTGGTACAGAAAGTGTTAACATAACATCAAACTGGTACAGAAAGTGTTAACATCAAACTGGTACAGAAAGTGTTAACATCAAACTGGTACAGAAAGTGTTAACATCAAACTAGTACAGAAAGTGTTAACATCAAACTGGTACAGAAAGTGTTAACATCAAACTGGTACAGAAAGTGTCAATATAACATCAAACTGGTACAGAAAGTGTTAACATCAAACTGGTACAGAAAGTGTTAATGTAACAACAAACTGGTACAGAAAATGTTAATGTAGCATCAAACTGGTACAGAAAGTGTCAATATAACATCAGACTGGTACAGAAAGTGTTAACATAACACCAAACTTGTACAGAAAGTGTTAACATCAAACTGGTACAGAAAGTGTTAACGTAGCATCAAACTGGTACAGAAAGTGTTAACATAACATCAAACTGGTAAAGAAAGTGTTAACATAACATCAAAGTGGTACATAAAGTGTTAAAGTAATATCAGACTGGTACAGAAAGTGGTAACATAGCATCAAACTGGTGCAGAAAGTGTTAACATAGCATCAAACTGGTACAGAAAGTGTTAACATAGCATCAAACCGGTACAGTAAGTGTTAACATCAAACTGGTACAGAAAGTGTTAATGTAGCATGAAACTGGTACAGTAAGTGTTAACATAACATCAAACTGGTACAGAAAGTGCTAACTTAATAACAAACTGAAAGGGATACAAGGGAGAATATAAACCGCATAACTTTGTATTTGTATAGTTAATTCCCTTTACAACGGCAAATAAAGCGTGTTAAAAATAATATTTCTAACAAAAGTCTCGGGCCAATACAATAATAGCTTCTTAACTTGTAGCTTATGCTTCCACGAACGAATTTTTATGAATAAGTTTTTATAAATATTAACAGAGGGTGGATGGTTCGCTACAATTAATTAAAACAAACACACAAAGCAATCTTTCGTGGAGGCTGGGCACATTGAAAGCATTTCAAAATGAGAAAACTTGCCCACAACATAAAACATACTATATGTGTGAAGTTTGGCTTAAAGAGCAGCGGGCACCTCGTGGAGCTTCAGTGATCGTGCATGGGTTCTTCCATAATGTTATTTGGTGGAGACTGAGTCACTCACTGGCACCTACAACTACAACCCATGGAGCAGCGAATGTTATAAATCTCCATGGTACAATGACTGGGCTGAATTATGGAGACCACGTGTTGCCCATACAGCATTTTTCTCTAGTTTACTCCAGAGGAAAGGTAACACCAATACGCCTGGGAAAAGGCCAGATGCAGAAGCTACCGGATCAGCAAAGCAATGCTCTAGCTGTCGGCATTTCGGATCTTCCATCCTAGACCAGTTGCTGACCAAGGCTTACGACCTGGTCTGCCCTGCCATTGATGTTTAAGTTGCATTTCCTCGCATTAGGATAAGACTTATACACCCCCAATTGCGCCTCGCCCCCCGAAGCCGTTGGTACAATGTGGGGTGTCGGGTTTGGTGAGCGCCGCCCAACAATCGTATGTTGGAGGAGACTCAGTAGGTTCAATTACTTACACACAGAAACCACAATCTATGTTGCACATGTGATGCCTGGCATATTTCGCTGTATCTCGTCAGGTGTGTATTGCCGTTTGCCAGATGGTTAATAACAATATAATGATCAACTTGAGTAAATTGGCTCATCGTCCAGAATAAATAAACCATTCCAACAGAAATACGGAAGCCTGTGCCAACATTGATAAATAACTCGAAGCCGGTAGTCATCTCAGTTAAGGCTCCATTTATTGCCTGGGTTCAAGCTTGTGCCTACATATCCGTGATAGCAATAACAAATCTGAATAATTCTCATAAATACTGTGCCTGCACAGCCAGGCGGGACAGTATTGACATAATACACATGAATATTGCACAAGTGAAGTTATTCTCAAACTGCAGATAGAATACCTCGTAATATGAAAGGCCCCCGGGAAGGTTAACCCGGTCAACAAATGCCCGCAGAAGTCGGATGTGTCGGCCTAACGGCGCAAGAACGCAGCTCTGCTGTAAACAGGCACAACGCAATCACATCCGAAAAAAAAATTCAGGATGAACGCAGAAGAAGAAGTAGAATACCTCGACACTTCTAGTCAGCTACTGTTCCTTACCAGCCGGCCTCTGCGTCATCTTGCCATGATTTTCTAAGTCCCGCTTGATACATTTACATCTGTCCGTCGTTTCTATCTCATATGAATCGTGCCTTACAACTTCGCTCTTCCATGTCATATTTATTAGCCATCAGTGAGATGTCCTGCCAGTTTATAACTAATCTTCTTTCCGTGACAAGAATCGTGCTGCCTCCTAGTTATCAGCCCAAGATCCGTCTCTTTGTTGTTGTTGACTACTCCTGTGACGTTTCTTGCCTTCTCACGTCACTTCTTTGGTTTCTCTCATCTTTTTGTTGGAGGTTTTCTTACAATTCCTTTTTGACGTCATTTCATCTGTTCTGCTACTTGGCACCGTTATATATCTTATGAAGTGAATAAACGTTACACGCCCCTCACCGGACGTTGCCATCCACCTAAAGTTGATTTTCTAGATAATTTTACTTTCAGTAGTTTGCCATTTGGCTAATACAAACAGCTTTCTTTGGTCATGTGATGAGAAAAGAGACATTGGAGAACATCGTGGCAACTGGAAAGATCGAGGAGAAGAGAGGCAGAGGGAGACCAAGAGAAATTATGCTGGATGGATTGAGACGGTGGCATGGAGGAATACCATCAGCAGAGTTGATCCAGAACACCAAAGACCGAGATCTGTGCAGAGCCATGAACGTCTACGCCAGCTGGCAGGGCACCTGATGACGATGATGATGATGATGATGATGATGAGTTTGCCATTGCTTTCTGAACGAGAAGTCAACGTTTACGTCTAACTCACCGATGTTGAGTGTGAACCCACTACCTTGCCACGAGCGCACAGGAATTTTAAGACCAAAGCTCTTAACCTTTTCGGCCACGCTGACCGCATGATGTGAATAGATTATTCATATTGAGACCGAAACACATAACATACACACAGGACTCTTTGCTGGCTGCTGCAGATGAGAACGGAACACGTATGGGATTGCCCCGAGTGCTGGGATGTCGGTTCTTGACTCAACTCAACTCAACTCAACTCAGCTCAGCTCAGCTCAACTCAACTCAACTCAACACACAGTCACTGATACTGTTGGAATGTGAAACGTTTCTTCTCATCTCATCTTGTTCCTCTTGTACCTTTTGCTGTTTATACTTCACCTCGGAACGTTTGTTATCCTCACGGTTATCGCAGATTCAGATGAAAGTCTTTCTATCTTAACTATGATTCATCTGTTCACCTCATATGATATCTAACTCTGCAGTATCACCTGACAAGATGCAGAGAAATGGGCCAGGCAACTAATTGTGCATACGAAACATCTTGACTGCAGCAGGATATTATAATATAAAATGGAACACAACGGAATGTTCAACCCCTGCGGAGAAACAATACAAATAAACACGTCTACCCACCTGACTAGAGCCTCAGTCCAGGTAACCTAATAATTAAAGTAGGGGGAAATATATTAAATGTTTTTGTTGGCTCGCTTTGAATTCGATCGTACCCCACACACGTGCTGCTGATGTTGCTCCTACTACTACTACTAGTATTTGTTTCTGCTATGGCGTGCACTGGGATGATTTTCGCCTATGGGATAACTTTCTCTATTACCAGTGCGCCTCACCATCAGGCGAACCCACTCTGACAACTGTGGTACTTGTAAATAACGTCCCCCAGGTCAAGGGCGAGAGGTCAACATTTAAAACAGTGATTAAAACAAGTGTGCATAAAACACAGAACAACTATCCGACTTTCCGGTAGTTCATATACTTTCAAGAGCAATATAAACATACATATTAGTAAATTAATATGAAATTATAAGATAATATACACAATAAATTTACATTAAATATAATAGGAATGTTTTCAAAGTGTGAAGGTGGAGGACGAGCGCGAACCTCGGAATTCACGCAGTTTCGGTTATATGGTTTGCTCTGTTCGTCTTTTCAGAAGAAGCAGATATGTTTTGATTATGGGTGTGTGGGTGGGTTGGTGGGTGGGTGTGTGTATGTTGGTGGGTGTATGTGTGGGTTGGTGGGTGGGTGTGGTTTGGTCGGTACGGCTTGGTGGATTTATGTGTTGATGTGGGTTGATTGGTGGGTGGGTGTGTGGGTTGATTGGTGGGTGGGTGTATGGGTTGATGGGTGTGTGTGGGGGTGTGTTTTGGGGTGGGGATGGATGTGTGTGTTGGTGCATATGTGGTGTGGGCGGTGGTGTGTGGATGTATATTGGTGGGTGTATGTGTGTGGGTTAGTTGAGGCTGTGTGGGTATGTGTGAGTGGGTGTGGGTTAGTGGTTTGGTTGGTAGCTGTGTTGGTGGGTGGGATGAGTGTGTGTGTGAGTGTGGGTTGGTGAATGGTTGGTTGGGTGTGTGGGTGTGTGTTTGTTGGTGGCTGGATTGGTGGGTGGGTGTGGTGGATGTGTGTGTTGGTGAGTGGACGGTTGAGTGTGTGGGTGTGTGCCGGATTGGGTGTGAATGTGTGTTGTGGTGTGTGGATGGGTGGGTGTGTGGGGTGAGCGGTTGTGTGTATGAGTGTGTGTGGAAGTGTGTTAGTGGGTGTATGTATAGATGTGTGTGGTTGAATCAGTGTGTGTGGATGTGTGTGTGGATGTGTGTGTGTGTCTATGTGTGGGATTGTGTGTGTGTCTGTCTGTGTTTGTATGTCTGCGTGTGTATGTGGGTGTGTGGGAGTGGCCTAGTTGAGGTCACAAAGATTCCTCTCAGGTCGTTAGGCAACGCTAGCTATTATCATTCCCTTTTAGAAATTCTTTAGGCCTAGAGAGGAATAGGAAAGGGTGGTAGTGGAGTGGTGTGAAGTTCGAACATACCTCTAACCCGTATGAGTGTCTGTGTGCAGATAATTGTTAGCCAGCCAGTTTGTTACATAACTAGTCATTTAGTTAGCTTGATAGTTAGTGATTCAGTCTGTCAGTCAGTCAGTTAGCTAGCCAGTCAGTCAGAAAGTGTGTTATACTTAGCTAGTTAGTTAGCTATCTGTTTAATTAGCTAGTTAGCGAGCAAGCTGATTAGTTAATTAGTTAGTTAACTGATTAGTTGGTTGAGTCAGAAAGTCTATTGCTTTAGCTAGCTAGATAGCTATCTGTTTAGTTAGTTAGCTAGCTAGTTAGTTAGTTAGTTAGTTAGTTAGTTAGTTAGTTAGTAAGAAAGCCTATTACTTAGCTAGTTAATTAATTAGCTTGTTAGCTATCTGTTTAATTAGCTAGTTAGCTAGCTAGTCAGTCAGTCAGTCAGTCAGTCAGTCAGTCAGTCAGCCAGCCAGCCAGCCAGTCAGTCAGTCAGTTAGTTAGTTAGTTAGTTAGTTAGTTAGTTAGTTAGTTAATAACGCCATCATAACTAGCAACATTGAAGCCTTGACAAAGCAGTGTATTAATTCTTTGTCACTAGTCAGCGAAACATGCTTTTGACTAATCCCGCGATTGCCTAGAAGTTGTTTCGCTTTTTTTTTTGTTTTGTTTTAAAGGACAAATAATTCTCCCCCGCAGGTTTTCTTTGATTGCAGTTTACTTGTATTGTTTTGTATTTTCACAAGAGACGAAATAGTGGTAGTTGTAGTGGTTTTAGATTTAGAAGATACAACCGTGTAGCGCGGTCAGTCAGTAGTTAGGGTAGAGTCAGCGCTCTCTCGCTCTCTCTCTCTCACTCACACAAAACAGGGACTATTACGCTGAAGGAGTCATCAGTTCAACGGTACGCGCCTGCCAAAAGACGGCGCGACGGCTGCATCAAGCGTGAGTGAAGATGTAGGCACGCTGGTGTCTGTTGGTGAATGATGTGCATATATTGTGATACAGTGGATATTTGAACTTATTAGGTGAGTGCAACTTTTTTGTACATAGACACCATTCCACAGCTTAGTGAAAGGTACGATTGATACATGATTGAGCAGGTATATAAATAGCTGAATAGATGATTGTTGATGAAAGATGTGCATAGATTGTAACATAGTAGATATTCTAATTGATTAGGTTAGTTCCAATATTTTATGTAGACACCTTTCCACAGTTCAGTTAAATTTATGATTGCTACATGATTGAGTGCCCTCCTCCGTGGTGAAGGTGTTACGGAAGCGGTTCGTGATCCCGCATACCCGTGTTCGAAAAACAACTGCGCGCGATTTGGCAGCAGACCGCGTTGGCTGTTTTTTTTTACGAAATGGTATGGGTGCCGGTCGTTCAGAAAGCAATGGCAAACTACTGAACGTAAACTTGCCAAGACATCAACAACAGCAAAAAGATGCTGGTGTTGACTGCAAACGTCCTGTAAAGGATATGCAACTAACTTTTTTAAAAACATGATTGAGCAAATATGTAAATAGCTGAATAGATGGATTGTTGAAGGATGTGCATATACTGAGATACCGTGGACGTTTGGACTTAGGTGAGTTTATTTATTTATTTTTTTTTTTGGGGGGGGGGGGGGGGGAGGTTAAATATAGACATCTTTCCACAGCTTAATTAAAGGTGTGATTGATTAGGTATCTAAACAGTTGAGTTGTTGAGTTGAACCGACATCACTGCATTCAGGACATTCCCATACGCGCTCCGTTCCCTCGTTCAACAGCCAGCGAAGGGTCACACTACTAATTGTTGCCGCCGCTATCTGATTAAAAGTTCTCCTGGTCTTCCCTCTCAGTTTTGATATTCTTCCAGAAGTCCTGCCGACCCACATTCTTCCCACACACGGGTTCTCAATCTGTTTCCCCACCTTCTCCACCTGGTCCCACAGGCGCACGACCACCTCTCCCTTGTCCATAGGTAAACTACCACTAAGAGGTGCATTCCCTGTCAGCCTATAGGTACGTATTAAGCCAGTGGTTCTCAACCTTTTTTGGCCCGTGCCCCCCTTCACCCTATTTTCAGATCGTCATTCCCCCCCCCCCCCCTTCCTATCAAAAATTTGGCCCGTGCACCCCCCCCCCTTCACCATATTTTCAGAACGTCATTCCTCCCCCCCTCTTTTTTATATTTCCTACCTAAAAATCCCCCACCCCTACACAGTTTACGTAAAAATGGAAGGTAAATTTAATAGCATATACTAAAACAAGTCTAGACATCCACATAAAACGTTATTTGTGGGTCTACTTACTTTATAAAATGAATTTTAGAAGGATGAGACTTGCATAACTGTAAAGTATGAAGGGCAAAAACAATATTAAGTAATCAATTCTTGTATTAACGCGATCTTGAAATGGTCTTCACCCCCCCCCCCTGGAAACCCTAAAATTCCCCCTTGGGGGGGGGGGGAATTCCCCACAGGTTGAGAACCACTGTATTAAGCTGAATAGATAGACTGTTGTTAGTGACTCCATTAGACGATGGTATATTACCCGTGTGTTACTGGAGTCCGTTCACGAAACAAAGAACGGTAACTCTACCCTATCATGCATTTCGTAAGAAGTTGAGTCTTTGTGGCGCCCTTAATGTTGTGGGTTCGAATCCGGCCTACGTCGTTCGATTGACGAGTGCAATTTTCTCGAAAACCCCTGTGGTTCGTCGCTGGAGCTACGGAGTTCATGCTTTGTGAGGCGCCTTCAGCAGACCGCTCTGCGGAAAGAGTCCAAGCCACATGGGATACCGCCCGCTGTAATGAAGTCGATTCTCTTGCTTTTTAAACAAAGTTAACCCCTCCCCCTCCCCCCTTAAGTAAGAGTCTACTTAGGAGGGTTGGTGTGCGGTTGGCTGTTTATCAGGTAGTAAAATTTAAGTGTAAAATCGAAACAATCATGAACAAGTCTACAAATAGCGAGGTGTGAGTTGGTTGCGGGCCCTTGATCTATATATAGAGTAAAAGCAAAAGAAGATGAGAAGATTGTCTTTATTTAAACACATGAGACACAAACAATATGCTGCACGATTTATTGCCCCGCATATTTGCTACATCTCGCCAGGTACATACTGCAGAGTTATATATAAAATGAAGTGAATAAATTAACAATACTTTAGCTGAAACAATTATAACACAAAGCACAGGTATTGTCAGAATGTGCAGCATCTGTTATCCCCATGGTAATTGCTAATTTACCACGAACTCTCTCTGTCTGCTTACAACCAGCCTGAACCGCCTAATTGCTGACGCCTCATTGTATTGGAGTAATCTTTTATATTATTGTTTGTGAATACAGTAAATGAAAAGCTTTTTCTTTGTTCACGTTGTGGCCATTGTTTATGAGGTGTTGAGAAAATTCATCAAGGAAATACCTTGTTTAGAAGACAGTGTGTATATAGATATCTAGACAGTTTTACAGATAGGCGTGTAGTCATGCAGAAACAGTAATAGACTGGCTGGCAATCATGTGAGCAGACAGACAGACATGCAAGCAGGCAGGCCGGCAGGTGGGTAGGTAGGCAGGAAGGTAGCCAGGTAGGTAGTTAATTTGTTAGTTAGTAGGTAAGTGATAGTAAAATAATCATGGACAGACAGAAAAACCAATGTCCAAGTACTACAGGAGACAAATGAACATCGTAAACTGATTAGAGAAATTAGACGTAGACGTTATGAGAAGAAATGAATTGGAGAACTTGGTGACAACAGGCAAGGGAACAGACCAAGGGGAAAACCTAGAAGTAAATACCTGGATGGCTTGGCCACATGGCATGGACGAGACAGGAACACTGAGCTGATACATGACTCTGGTGATCGAGTGAAATGGCGAGTTATAACCGCCCACACTTTCCGTCATGGCACATGATTGATTGATTGAGGTAAGTGGGTAAATAGATAAGTAAGTATGCACAACTGTGGTTGATAGAGTGATAATCGCACAAGGACACAGTTGAACTAGTAGACAATTAAGTATACAGTAACAAACTAATATCTATAAAAAAAACTATTAATCAAAAGGCAAGATGGGTGCATCGAAAAACACATTTGCCGTGGAAAAGAAATGATAAGCGATGAACTAGAAGACACGTACGAGAGAAGGAAAACATTAGGGAATTAGATAAAAAGGCAGACATAAAATGCATTGAGATACGCATCAAATTCATGCGAAGCTGTGAATCTACGTGTAGATATTAATACACGCACACAGCACAAGTGTTGTTTCAATAGTGTGATGCGGCTCAGTGCGCCGCGAAGGGTCCACGGGTGCGTTGCGAAGGTCTTACATGTGTAACACGATTGGCTCACAGGTGTGTTGCGATGGCTCTACATGTGTAACACGATTGGCTCACAGGTGTGTTGCGATGGCTCTACATGTGTAATACGATTGGCTCACAGGTGTGTTACGATGGGCTTACATGTGTAACACAAATGGCTCACGGGTATGTCGCGATAGGTCCCACATGTGTAACACAAATGACTCATATGTGTGTCGTGATGGGCTTGCATGTGTAACACAAATGGCTCACAGGTGTGTCGCGAAGGTTCTACACGTGTAACACGAATGGCTCACATGTGTTCGCGATGGGCCACCCACATGTCAATCTCGAAGAGCTCACGGGTGTATCGTGCAGAACCTCATCTGTGTCACATGACTCGCCTGGACTGAATTGTTGAGACACGTATTACCCATGTAACATGATCCCTCTCTCGGCCTGCCTAGTTCACTACAGAGGAAAGGTAACACCAATACATCTGGAACAAGACAAGCTGCAGAAGCTGCTGGATCAGCAAAGCAATGCACTTACTGTCCGTCTGTCAGAGTTTCCATCCTAGACCAACTTCCGACCACGGCTTAGCGCCTGGTCTACCCTGCCATGACATTTAGTCTTTAGGTTGCATTTCTTTACACCAGGATAAGGCGTGTACCTTCCCAATTGCGCTCCTCCACCTGAAGTCGTTAACACAATGTGAGGTATCGGATTTTGTGAGCGCCGCCCAACGCTCAGCGTTAACAGAAAGCAGGTAGTACCGTCTACTATCACACGGTAGCTAAGTCATATCTGACTAAGACCTACTAACCTGCATATTCTCATATTGCACATATTCCCTATCTATTCTTTTCTCTCCGAATGATTAAGTAACACCCTGAGCAGCTGACTCCAGCTGAGTAATCTCCTGAGGTATTACCTGCAGCGGATTAATTGTACTGAGTGTCCCAAGGACAGACAAATAACGTGTCTCTCCCTCATTCAGCTTTCACCTCCATTTACAACCCAGTTCAAGGACAAGGAGGGGAGGGGGTGGGGAGAATTGCAGATTTTTTATACGCCCTTCCTTATGCTCTTTGTAAGTTGGTATTCATTTCTCTAAGGTTTTTCTTAGCAGGTCTCCCTGGTGCAGGATTTACACGACTTTCTCAGTAATCCCGTATACTCTCGTGAGTAACGTGACGTGCGCGAGAATCGGTAGCGGTTCTCTCCGCGTCGGTAACTTACGGGGTATGCAAGCCGGTCGCTCAGAAAGCAATGGCAAGCTACTGAGCGTAATCTTGCCAAGAAATCAACAATCGGCTGAAAGATTCTGATGTTGACAACGATGTCCTGTTGCCCCCCCCCCCCCCCCCCCCCCCCCCCCCAAAGGTTTTCCTTGATATCATCACTCCATCTTTTACGTGGTCTCCCGCCTGCTCTGTATCAATCAATTATATTTGTTGGCAATGTGGTTCTTTGTGGCAGATGGTACCTGGGCATTCTTGTATGGTGGCCAAACCATTTAATATGTTGTTCTTTAATGAAGTGCACGGCTGGTTTCAGAGCTAGTCGTCTTCTAACTTCCTCATGCCTAGTTCTATCCCTCACGGTTACACCCGCAGCTTTTCTAATGTATCTCATCTCTGTTGTTTCATTTGGCGTTTATTTGTTGCAGTAAGTTTCCATGTTTGACAATGGTAGCATACTGTCGGCCAATAATATAGTTCTTATGGGATTTTCTTCAGTACTTATGATCAATCAAACAAGGCAAGGCCGAGAGAGGGGACATGTCGTTTGGGCACCACATGTTCTCTGAAGCTCTGCCCAGGCTTTGTGAGATGGAATTTTGGCTAAACTCTAATCCACATACTTTGGTCTGTCAAGACTGCAAGGTGCCACTATAGGTATCTTTATATGCGACCGAAGTGGCGCTGGTTGCCCCAGTTCCTGATTTGTCTTGGCACTACGTGTGTAGATTTCTACTGCTACTACTGCTTGTGCCGCTACTACTACTACTACTACTACTACTACTACTACTACTACTACTACTACTACTACTACTACTACTACTACTACTACTACTACTACTACTACTACTACTACTACTACTACTACTACTACTACTACTACTACTACTACTACTACTACTACTACTACTACTACTACTACTACACCACCAATACTCCTCCTCCTCCTCCTCCTTCTCCTTCTCCTTCTTCTTCTACGTGTACTTGGTATGAAGCAGATATGGGCGATCATGGCTCTCGAACCTCTCTATCAGCTTCTATTTCGATTAAGATTATGTTCCTTATAACATTAAATGAAAGCTGTCCAAATACACCTTTCACTGTCATGCTCTGCCTTTCTCGTCTAGTATTTTCCCCACCTAAAGCTAATATAACGATTTTCCTCATACATGTCATGTGTCTTTTTCTGATTGTTTTCATAAGTAATTGTGTAGCACTTGCAGCTTTCAATACATCGACATTTACTTATTTCACTACGTTTCGTCGCTACTGGAGGGCAATGTTGATGGCACGCGAGCAAGAGGTAGAAAACGATACAAGTGAGAAGATAACACCAAGAAAATAATGAACAGCAGTCAGACATAATGTACAATAAAGCCGAGAGACAGTCAGTGTTGGAGATCCATTACAGCCAATTTTCATCGTGAGGACGGCAACTGATTGATTGATTCGTCGCTACATACGACGTTGTATCTTGATTTATGTGCCCTAACTTTCATCTTTATACATTGTGGACACGGGATATGTAGCCCCCCTTTACCATTCGGTATGTAGTTGGTTATTTCAAATTGTTTATAGCGACCCGGGTGGCTTGGCTATGTCGCATGGTCGAGACAAGAACTCGGCAGCTGATTCTCGACTCTGGTGATCGTGTAAGATGGCGAAACATTACCGTCCACTTTATCGGCATGGCACAGTATGATGATGATAGCAATCTACGCACATCTAGTCCCTCCCGCCTTGGTGAACACATTCCTATTCTTTAAGATGTTTCTGACTTCTCTAACCTTGTTGTTTCTTCTTGGTATTTTGCTTCTGTGTTTACTAATAAGATCAAAGTAAATTGCAGCTAGTTATAAACTAGCAGGGTAAAAATATCTGATTCACGTGTTGTTAATTACCCAAGTCAGATTGAGAGGAACAGAACAAGGGGAACGCTGGGAAGATGGCTTGGCCACGAGGCATGGTCGAGACAAGAATTCGGAGCTGATTCAACGACTCTGCTGATCGTATAGGAGGGTGAAACATGACCGTCCTCGCTTGTCGGCATGGCACATGCTGATGATGAATTATCTAAGACATAGACCACACACCTACACACTGAGCAGACTGAAATAGGCTTGCAACCTGGGGCGGTGAGGGGAGGGGGTGTATGCTAATCAGCCTGCCTCCAGCTCCGAAGCGTGTGGGTTTGATTCCGGTCTCCGTCTTTCGAGTCACCCGTGCAATTTTCTCGAAGATTCCTGATGGTCGTCGCTGGAGCTATGGAGTTCGTGCTTTGTGTTATGCTTTCGGCAGGCCGCCCTGTGAAAATAGACCGAGCCATATGGAATGAAACCTGGTGCGATTAAGTCTGTCCTCTCGCCTTTTAACCAGAAACCCTTCAGGTGTGCAGTTCAGATGCTAGCAGACTGAACGTCAAAGTCAAAGGAAATTAAATTGAGCTCTACACTGGAAATTTAACTCCAACGTTAAATTAATACTGCTATATGGACCAGAAACACGAAGAATGACTAAAACATTTACTAATAAACTACAAGCCTTCATTAGTCACTCAGTGCTATGGGATGATTAATCGTCGTAAGCGACTTTCAGTATCTGCCATGGACATATATACCGCTTAAATGTTGTCATTGTGTTATAAAACAACATGTCTGCTACCATATTAACAACTTTTAATATTGTGTAAAACATCTTAAAACTCATGGAAATAAGTAGAAATAACAAAAATAACAAAGTAAAATATGAAAATATTCCCATGAAAATTAGGAAGCTATGCAAAGAGCCAACAGAAATATGGCTTGAGGAAAATTGCATGGAAATTGAAAACCAAAACAACACTCGGAATACCAAATTAACGCACACAAGAATTAATTACATCACTAATAAAAGAACACACACATCAACGGGTTGCCTAAAAACCAAAGATGGCAAACTCATAATAGAAAATGATCACATTTTACATGCGTGGTCAGATTATGTGAAAGACCTTTATGATGATACAAGAGAAGAACAGTATGATCATCGGAATAATAATGACGGACAATCAGTTTTGAAGATGGAAGTTCAGAATGCTCATAACCATATTAAAACTGGCAAGACCCCGGGTAAAGATAACGTCACAACAGAAATGATCAATGCCTTAGAACAGTGTTTCCCAACCTTTTTTTGTGCCATGCCCCACTTAAGCCTTTCTAAAATTCATATTGCCCCCCTCCCCCGCCCCACGCCCCCCCCCCCCCCTCAACATATACATTATTTTTAATATTCAAAAATTGAAATGTTCACTAAAGAAACTTGAATGATAGGTTTTAGGAAGAAATCACTAGGTAATTATTGAGCAAACACAGTAAGTAAATTTTAAAAACATATAATGGAGAACTGAAATTCAAGTACAAAATAATTTTAATGAAAGATTTTTGTATATTATTTTAATTATTAGTAATTATTTATTATTTAAATTTAGTGAGATCCTTGCGCCTGATGCTTGCTGCAAAGAGATCTTATGTCAGGTTCCAATTTAGTTAACTTCAGTCTCAAGTCTCCCCGTTTTGTTATATTCAGCCGATTTCTTCCATTTTCGAATTGCCCCCCTTAACAATCGAATTGCCCCCCTGTGGGGCGTGGGCCCCACGTTGGGAAACACTGCCTTAGAAGAATATGGAATAGGCCAAGTCACCAGACTGCTGAACTTAATATATGATACTGGCGATATACCTCATGAATTATGTAATTCTATATTTATTACAATCCCGAAGAAATCAGGAGCCATGGAATGTGATCAACATCGAACAATAAGTATAATGAGCTACATCACGAAGATTTTGCTGAGAATGATCATGCAAAGAGTTAGGAAGAAAATACAACCTGAAATAGGAGAAGAACAATGTGGGTTTGTAGAAGTCAAGGGCACAGTAAATTGCCTCGATGTGTCTTCCCGCAATAACTAAAAACTGGAATCCACAAATCGAAGTGTTGTAGACAATAACTCGTCAACTAACTGAAAACATAGAACACAGTTCTCACCTGAATCGTAGAACATGAAATAACTGAGGCATTCTAGCGAACGTTTTTACACTTTGCTGCAGAAACAACGGGATAACAGCTCTCCAAGAACATAAACTGCCCTTCAGACAGGGTCGGCGTTTATTTATATATCTATGGATACGCTCCCTGTTCTACTTCGTTCACCTTGAATCTCAGCCTCAAATCTCACGGTTCAGTATTTCAGAAAATCGTCTAGGTTTTTCCACGCCCGATCCTTTCATTGATGTATCATCGTTAACACATTCCTCTCCTGTTGCTCACTTGCCGATCCTCGCAATCATTGCGTCCCGAATATTCCTTTCAACATGGAGCCTTCAGAAAACACAACTGCTTCGTGTCGCAGCCTCACAACGTCTGTTTCTTTGTTGTCCTCTGACGTTTCATGTATCCCTTGGTTTCTCCTGTTGACCGTCCACTTTGGTGTGTCCATATGGAAAATCCCTTTTCTCCTTTTCTGTATTTTCTTTGGCGAGTGCTCGTCATATGGCATTAATGCTGTGTATATATTGAGAACAGTAATTGAACATTCTATAGAAGTAAACAAAGATCTACACCTTTGCTTTATTGATACACAAAGGCTGTCGATAAAGTGAGACATGTCGACATGATAAGGGTGCTTGAAGATCTACAAATTGATGGAAAAGACCTTAGACTTGTAAAAAACACATAATGGAAACAACAAGCTGCCATCAGAATTGATAATGAAGTAGGTCAATATCATCCTATTAAAAGAGGTGTGATACAGGGGTGTGTAATGTCTCCAGATCTTTTTTCCCTGGACAGTGAGAATATTTTTATAAATATAGAAGATATTGAAGGAATCAACATTGAGGGACGATACATCAATAACATTAGATATGCAGATGATACAGTCTTGATTGCAGACAATGAACAGGACCTGCAACATTTAGTAGATGCAGTTGTTGCAGACAGTGAACAACTAGGGTTAGAATTGAATTGTAAAACGACACCTATTATGGTCGTCATTAGGAAGAACGAAATACCACAATGTAATACAGAAGTAAATGGGAATATTCCTAAACAAGTGAATCGGTAAAATTATTTCGGAACAGTCATAACATCTGATGAGAGATGCCTTGAAAAGATTAGAACAAGAATTGCCACTGCGAAGGTAGCCTTTTGCAAGGTGAAAAACATACTGACCAATAAAAAGATATCAATTGAAACGAGAAAAAGAGCGTTGAAGTTCTACATAGAACCTGTACCCGGGAAGGTTAACCCGGTCAACAAGTGCCCGCAGAAGTCGGATGTGTCGGCCTAACGGCGCAAGAACGCAGCTCTGCTGTAAACAGGCACAACGAAATCACGTCCGAAAAAAAAAATCCGGATGAACGCAGAAGAAGAAGAAGAACCTGTACTGTTGTATGGATGTGAAGCGGAGACAATGAGCAGTCAAGCTGAAAAACATCTGATGGCTGTGGAAATGTGGTTTCTGAGGAAAATGCAAAGAATACCATGAACAGACAGAAAAACCAATGAACAAATCCTTCAAGAAACAAATGAAGATCGTAAACTTATCAGAGACATTAGACGTAGATAGTCATACGTTTTTGGGCATGTTATGAGAAGAAATGACTTTGAGAACTTGGTGACAATTGGTAAGGTTGAAGGGAACAGACCAAGGGGAAGACCGAGAAGTAAATACCTGGATGGCTTGGCCAGTGGCGTGGTAGAGACAGGAACGCGGAGCTGATCCACAACTCTGGTGATCGAGTGAGATGGCAAACATGACCGCCCACGCTTATCAGCATGGCACAAGATGGATGGATGGAAAACGTTTAAGCCATAACTGAGACACACCCATCTTTCCACTTTCATTTTTGTTTGCTCCAAGTCTACTGTTTGTTTGGCACAGGATCTGTTAACTTGTGTAGGAGCGGAATTTAAAATGTTGCATGTCCTTTGTAGGACGGCGAGAACTAAGCACATGTCGGCGAGTCAAGGGGTCTGGGAAACACGCTGGTGCTGGATAGAACATACATTGAGAAACTCTGTTAAGAGAAAGAGAGGGCTTCAACTGATAACCTTAATGTTTTTTGTTTTTGTTTTTTTAAAAATTAGGAATACATTCTTAAAAAGTAAATAACAAATGTATAAATTTTCGATATAGTCACCACTGCGTTCAATGCAAGTCCTCCAGAGCCGATAAATTGCTTTGATTCCCGTAGGCAAATTGACTCTGGTGGTCATTACTAGGTGTGCCTAACCCGGTCGTGAACAGTCATGGAATTCACGCCGTTTTTTTAACTTCCTACTCCACTCATATACCTGCTGGACTGGCAGGCATGCATCATCATACTGGACCTTTTTTCGCAGTCGAATTTCTATAGGTTTCACCCCTTCGTTGACCAAAAAGCATATAACAGAACGCTTCTCTACTTTGGTGCATGTCAAAAGTGGGGCGACCATCTTTAAACTGTCCTTATGACGTCACCGTGCTCGTGTGTGCCGCAATGTCACGTGCTTAAAACACTTGACATCCGTAACAACAGTATTTACAGGTTACAAGACAATGGCTTAGTTATTTCTAGCATGCTTTAATTTTTTTTTTTTTTTAAATTGATCCCCCTTGTATAATTAGAAAGTTCTTCCTCTGGAAACCACGGGCCAAAAGAAATAGGGGGAGACTTAAAAACACAAGGATAAAAGAATTACAGTGATTAATAATGTGAGGACGATATGGAGAAGTTGCAACAGATGGCAATAGACAGAAGGTTTTGGTGTGAGTTTGTTTAGTCCTATGATCCGTTGAATACGAAACAAGAAGTGAAGAAGAGAATATATCAGGAAGGCTGTCAACAAATTACAACACTAGCATTAGTGACACAATTGGAAGCAAGCAGGGAGAGAGAAAGATAAAGATAGGGAAAAGAGAAAAACGAGAGAGATGGAGAGAGAGAGAGAGAGAGAGAGAGAGAGAGAGAGAGAGAGAGAGAGAGAGAGAGAGAGAGAGAGATGAGAGACAGAGAGTAAGACGAGAAAGATGGAGAGGTGTGTGTGAGAGAGAGAGAGAGAGAGAGAGAGAGAGAGAGAGAGAAGAGACAGCGTGAGAGACAACGATATGATGAAGAGACAGAGAGACAGTGTGAGAGACAAAGAGATGAGGAAAAGACAGAGAGACACATAAAAGACATAGAGATGAGAAAGAGAGAGAAAGATGAGAGAGGTGGGGGAAATAAGATTAAGTGTGTGTGTGAGAGAGAGAGAGAGAGAGAGAGAGAGAGAGAGACAGAGAGAGAGACACAGAGAGAGACAGAGAGACAGAGACAGAGAGAGAGAGACAGAGAGAGAGACAGAGAGAGAGACAGAGAGAGAGACAGAGAGAGAGACAGAGAGAGAGACAGAGAGAGACAGAGACAGAGAGAGACAGAGAGAGAGACAGAGAGAGACAGAGAGAGATCCTGTATTTAACAAAACACAGTCCTAATCGTGCGACGAACAAGCTCACTAAATATTGCTTCCTTTTAGTTTTTAACTTAACAATGGTGTAAATAATACGAGTTGGGGTCATACCGTTCTGCGTTCTGCAGATGAAAGTTTTGATAGCTGAAAATGCAAGCGACTTGCAACCATTGTTGCACATTGTTATAATAGAGTGCAACAAATGAAAATTGTTATAATAGAGTGAAACAAATGAAAATTGTTATAATAGAGTGAAACAAAAGAAACTGTCCTAGAATACAAAGAGAACAGAAAGAATGGCTATTCGAAGAAACATATAACATCAACATTCGATATTACACTAGAAGGGAAAATGTTAAAACAAATCAATAAATTTAAATAGTCGCGGACAATCAAGACGTTAGATGGAAGATGCATTGCAGAGGTTAAGAACAGAATAGGTGAACAATAGCTGCACTTCAGAAGATGAAAAATATCTTATGCAATAAATCAAGTACATTCAATGTCAGAAATGGAGAAACTAAATACTATATCGAACCTGTTCCGTTGTTTGTTAATAGAATGTTGATTATACCGGGTGTTTGTAAAGTCTCACCACACTTTGTATGTAGAACAAATGTGATAAATGAAGTACATGATGTCATCAAAAACTTTGCTCCACAGTCCATCGTGAAGCAATATGCAGCGAATGACTGTCGTCTGCTAAAGGAATTCTTTGCGCTCCAAACAGAATGGTTTTATCAACGGAAGAAAGCATTTTGTTTCACATTTCTTCCACATACAAAGTGTAGTGAGACTTTACAAACACCTGGTAGCACCGTGCGGTGTAGAATAGGAGGGTCTTGAGTCTGAGAAATTAAAGCTAGTGCAGTCGCTGCGAACTGTGCAATTCAGTGTTTTCTTTTCACCCTTCACACACGCACACAAAAATCTTACTGAGGATTCCAAGCCGGGTCTTCCGAATGAGAGCCCAACCTTCTAGCCTCTCGGCCAAACCCTCCTCCCTGTATGATAATGAATCTTGAAATGTAAACGAGCAAATTAGCAAGAGTTTTGAAGCAGCGGAAAGTGGTTTTTGAAAGGAGGAAATTAGGACGAGTTTTGAAGCAGCGAAGCGGTTTCTGAAACAAGCAAATTAGGAAGAGTTTTGAAGCAGTGGAAAGCGGTTTCTGTAAAAGTGGAGTTAAGTTGAGCTAAGAACAGATATCACTACATTCAGGACATTCCCATATGCGATCCGTCCCATCGTTCAACAGCTAACGAAGTGTCACATTACTACTAATCGTTCCCATCGCTATCGGATTGAAAGTTCTCCTGGTCGTGTGAAACGACTGTTGCAAATACTTTGGAAGGCTACATTAACTAATACCGACTGCCTTAGGCTAATGAAAGTAGAACACTATCATCATCAGCATGTGCCATGTCGATAAGCGTGGACGAGCATATTTCGACATCTCACATGATCACCAGAGTCGTGGATCAGCTCTGTATTCTTGTCTCGACCATGCCACGTGGTAAAGCCATCCAGATATTTAGTAATTTACTTCTCTGCCTTCTCCTTGTTCTTTTCCCCTCAGCCTTGCCAATAGTCACCAAGTTCTCTAGTTTATTTCTTCTCATATAGTGTTCACAAATTTGTGACTGTCTACGTATAATTTCTCTAATCAGTTTACGGGTTTCATTTGTTTCTTGTTGGACTTGCTGGCTGGTTTTTCTATTTGTCTATTCTTTGCATTCTCCATAGAAACCACATTACCACTGCCATTAGTTGCTTGTCAGCTAGTCTGCTCATTGTTCACTATACCCAACCATAAGAAAAAGACAAAAGGAGTTCTTTGGTAGAGAACTGGAGAACAACGCGATCACTGAAAATATCAGAGGCTGACGAAGCAGTGGCAGACCAAGAGAAATGATGCTGGATGGTCTAAGACTGTGGCATGGAGGAATGAGAACATGATCCAGAAAACCCAGGGCCCAGATCTATGGAGAAACATGAGCGCCTACACCATTTGACACGGTACATGATGATGGTGATGCTTCTGTCCTGGTTGTTACTTTACATATTTATGTCCTAGTTGTTATTTTACATGTTTCTGTCTTAGATGCTACGTACGTCTCTGTCATAATTGGTACTTTACATATTTATGTCTTAGTTGTTACTTGACATGTTTCTTTCCTAATTATTACATTACATGTTTCTGTCGTAGTTGTCACTTTTCATTTTGCTTTGTCCTAATTGTTACCTTACATGTTTCTGTCCTAATTTTTAATTTACATGTTTCTGTCCTAATTGTTCCATTACATGTTTTGATGTTTTGGTCCTAGTTGTCACTTAACATTTTTGGGGGGGGGGGGGGGGGTGGTGGTGCTGATTGTTACCTTATATATTTCTGTGCTGGTTGTAACTTTACATGTTTCTGTCCTAATTGTTACATTACATATTCCTGTCTTGTTTGTCACTTTACATTTTCTCTCCTACTGGTTTCTTTTACATTTTCTGTCCTAGTTACTACTTCACATGTTTCTGTTCTAGTTGTTACTTTACGTGTTCCCGTCCCAAATGTTACTTTACAGGTTCTTCTCATAATTAACACTTAAGATGTTTCCGTCCCAATTATTGTTTTACATATCTCTGTTGTAACTGTTACTTTAATTTCCCAAGTCCCATATAATTATTACTTTAACTTCTACTGGCATAGTATTACTAATTAGCAACATGTCTTTAGAACACACACACACACACAAACGTTTTCAAATATCAAAAAGGCAACATAAGTTGTCAGCTGTACACTCGTATTTTGGCTGACAACCTGCCGTTTGTTTGGGAAAACAGCCCATTGTTGCAGCTATCTACACACAATGGCTAGCAGAAAATATGAGGTGGGTGCCGGTCGCTGTAAATCAAAACTTGAACTGTCAAAACATGCCACAGGTTGGCATCATCAGCAGTCACGTGACACGCCGTATATGGTATCAAGTTAGTTGTCAAATCGATGCTGAAGTGGGGATGGTAAAATACCTTCACTGAACACAGATACCCCCAGCAAGGTCCTAGCATAGGGCAGGGAGGTCTTCAAGAACCATTTTATTTCTTCATCTCCAGACAGTTTTCTACATTCACGTGGAGTGTTCTTTATTCCTTCAGTCCCGGACAGTTATTTTCGTATTCCTTAATTTCCAGTTGCTTTACTTCTTTATTTCCGGACAATCCAAACTGTTTCCTTTAGTACGTCACTCATAAACAGTGTTCTTTGCTCCTTTACTCCCAGTCAGTTTTCTTCATTCGCAGACAGTTTTCTTTTCCCCATCATTCCCAAACAGTTGTCTTTCCTCTATCATTCCTAAACAGTTATCTTTACTCCATCATTCATAAACAGTTGTTTTCCTCCATTATTTATAAACATATGTCTTTCCTCCATCATTTCCAAACTCCGTCCTTCCTTCCATCCCTTCCTTCCTTCCTTCCTTCATTCCTTCCTTCCCGTCTTCTTTTTCTATCCAAAATATAACTACGTTTAAATTCACAAATACATTTGCGGTGTTCGTGTTTCTCGCAAGACTTGCTCACTGGTTTTTCCCGTCCGTCCATAGAAGTTTTTGAATTTCCACTGCCATTATATTTTACGCAGCTTGTCTGCTTATTGTCCATATTTCACATGCATATAACAGTATAGGTTATATAACACCTCAACACTCATTTTTCTCACTGAAATCGCTATATCTACCTCAAATAAAAGATTTTTAGAAACGATTTTTTAAAGGAGTAACAAACGGTTCAGCTAAGCAAATTTTACTTCCATTTTGAAATCACAACATCATCCCAGAATATTCAAGAACAATATTTCGAGAACTAACAACAACTCACGTCTGATATCTCGACTACATCTAGGCAATCACAGACAGGCATTTATGAGAAACACAAAAATCCAGCCCTGTTGCAATATGAGATGGGTTAAAAGACTGTGGAATAGCGAAACGTGTTTGCATAGCGGTTCCATCTGATGCACCGCCTGGGTTAAATGTGCCTGTTAGTATAATGTTGATTTGTTTCCTGTAGATTTCACATAGGGCACCCCCACGACGTGTTTGTAATGGAGAATGTGGTTAAATACAGAACACATAAGGTGGAAATGTGGTTAACGACATGCAGATATCATGGCAGATGGAAAGATAGAAACACTGTCAGACAGACGGACCAAATGATGTCTTGACAGACAGACAGACAGACAGACAGACAGACAGACAGACAGACAGACAGACCAAATGATGTCTTGACAGACAGACAGACAGACAGACAGACCAAATGATGTCTTGACAGACAGACAGACAGACAGACAGCCCAAATGATGTCTTGACAGACAGACAGACAGACAGACAGACAGACCAAATGATGTCTTGACAGACAGACAGACAGACAGACCAAATGATGTCTTGACAGACAGACAGACAGACAGACAGACCAAATGATGTCTTGACAGACAGACAGACAGACAGACAGCCCAAATGATGTCTTCACAGACAGACAGACAGCCCAAATGATGTCTTGACAGACAGACAGACAGACAGACAGACCAAATGATGTCTTGACAGACAGACAGACAGCCCAAATGATGTCTTGATAGACAGACAGACAGACAGACAGCCCAAATGATGTCTTGACAGACAGACAGACAGACCAAATGATGTCTTGACAGACAGACAGACAGACAGACAGACAGACAGACATACAGACAGAGAGACCAAATGATTTCTAGACAGACAGACAGACAGACAGACAGACAGACAGACAGACAGACAGACAGACAGAGCAATAGATGGCTTGATAGACAGAGACAGACAAACCAAATGATGAGTTGACAGACTGACAGACAGAAATAGAATCACTATCCGGGAAGGTTAACCCGGTCAACAAATGCCCGCAGAAGTCGGATGTGTCGGCCCAACGGCGCAAGAACGCAGCTCTGCTGTAAACAGGCACAACGCAATCACGTCCGAAAAAAAAACTCCGGATGAACGCAGAAGAAGAAGAAGAAGAAGAAGAAGAAGAAGAAGAAGAAGAAGAAGAAGAAGAAGAAGAAGAAGAAGAAGAAGAAGAATCATTGTTAAGCAGACGGACCAAATGATGGATTCATAGACAGACGGGTAAACAGACAGACGGATGGGTGAAATAAGGAATAGACAAACAGATTGATAGACAGACAAACAGACAGACAGAGATGAATGAATAGATAGACGCATGGGTGGATGAATCGATGAATGAAATGATGGCGGATTAGATGGATGCGCGGATGGAAAGATGGAATAACAGATGGGTGGATGGGTGGATGGATGGATGGATGGATACACCGTCGGGAACACGGATAGATTGATTCGAAACCCGGTGTACTTATACCTGTACACGTTTATTTTGTGCACTGTGTACTTTTATCTATCTCTGTCCTTTACTTTCATGACTGCCGATCAAACTCTGGGAATTCATTTCTTAAATCTGTGCATGTTCACGCGCTAAGTTTGCATGTGTGCATCACTCAGTCAGATTCCCGTTTTTGATCATCCAGGTGAATATATGTATGCACGTGTGTACGCGTGCGTGTAATCTACTCACCCGATTTAGTTTAATTCAGCAAGCTACTGTGTTGTGTAAATGTATGCGTGTGTATGCGTGTATTGTGGGGGAACCGAGTGTGTTTTTACGCATGCCGGTTTTCTTGTGATAAATCAAGCGTGTGTGTTAAAGTGAGAAATCTATAATTACACCTGTCTATCGCACATCTCGTACTTGCATTTGCATTTTCAGCTTTCGCCAGTGGTTCCCAAACAGAAAGAAGGAGACGGTAATTGTTGTGCATGACTAGACGGATAAATGGATTGATGGATGGATAGATGAATTGATGGATGGATAGATGAAATGATGGATGGATAGATGAAATGATGGATGGATAGATGAAATGATGGATGGATAGATGAAATGATGGATGGATAGATGAATTGATAGATGAATTGATGGATGGATAGATGGATTGGTGGATGGATAGATAAATTGATGGATGGATAGATAAATTGATAGATGAATTGATGGATGGATAGATGAAATGATGGATGGATAAATGGATTGATGGATGGATAGATGAATTGATGGATGGATAGATGGATTGGTGGATTGATGGATAGATGAATTGATGGATAGATGAATTTATGGGTGAATGGATAAATGAACTGATGGTTAGATAGTTGAATTTATGGATAGATGAATTGATGAGTGGATAGAATAAATGATTGGTGGATAGATGCATTGATGGATGGATAGATGAATTGATGGGTAGAAGAATGATGGATAGATGAATTGATGGGTAGAAGAATGATGGATAGATGAATTGATGGATAGAAGAATTTGAATAACGAAGACACAAACAATAGATTGCACGATTTATTGCCTGGCATATTTCGCTGCATCTTGTCAGGTACATACTTCAGAAATCACACAACATACAGTGAAATAACTAGACAACTCCTTCAAGCTGAACTATACACATATTCGCACAGTAATGTCTATTGTCTACCACGGTAATTTTTAACTGACTAACATGTTTTTTTGCTTGCACAAGGCCGGCTTACGTAGGTTGATCATTATAGCCTCTGCAAACTTTAACAAGCGACTACTTTGTGTGTTGAACAACACACGGAAGGCACTGTCTCTCTCAGAGAGAGAAAGGAGTCTCGAAATCAACACACCCCACAGGTACACTGTGCATACTGCCGCCACCAGAATGTCAACACAAAAGTCCTGCACAAAAAATACAGTTCATCTTCGATGGAAGCGGCAGTCCGTAGAAAACCAGCAGCCACATATTACTGCATAAAGCAAAACCCGTCCGTTTTGCGACAAAGCCAGCTATGCGCAGGGCATTGTGATCAACCCCAACTCCAGGTTGAGTTTCTTGCCAATTTTACGTTCAGTATTTGTATCTTAATATTTGCATGAGATGTCTTTGAGGATTGCCTGGATAAACGAGAGACAGTGATGGTTGCACTCGACCTGGAGGATGCTTATAACAGGGTCAGGTATGATCGGTTGATATACATTGCGTTGGACATGGAGGTCTGCCCTTGGATCGTCCGATGGATTGCGACGGTCCTTTATGAGCGTCAAAATTGCGTTGCGCGTGGGTTCAGTCTTCTGACCCCTGTACCATTGCGCCTGAGCTGCCACAGGGATCTGCCATGTCCCCAGTGCTCTTTAATTATACACCAGCAGAGTCGTAGAGATTGAGACGTGAGGAATTGGTAAAATATTGACATTTGCAGATGATGTGCTGGTGTACAAACAGGGCAGAGACAGGGAACGTTTGGCTATAGATTAAATACAGCGTTAAACAGAGTGGCGTAGTGTGCAGGGACGTAGGGGCGGTTATAAACCCAGACAAGGCATCGGTTGCGTGGTACTCCCTGGATAGCCGGATCGTGAAGACAGATGTCCCATGTATAATGGGAGGTGGCCAGAAGAAGAGATTACTTCCCACCAAGATCAAGATATTAAGCCGCCCACGACACACAAAACCAGAGAAGACCAAGAGGATACGAAGACAGACCAAGACGGAGAAATAGATGGAATCTCGGGAGGGACGACAACTGGTAAAACACTCCCTGAAGGAAAAAAACAGACAATGAGATGGGGCTGGAATACAACTACACCAAGCCTTACAAATGTGAGATTGACTAGAGATGTAAAAAGCCACCAAAATTGAAACCCACTAATAGACAGAAAACACTGACTCCGGGAAGCAAAAACGCAGCCCCATCTACGCAAGCAGAAATAGATACACTATAAGGGCCACAATTATAACCGACCGAAAACACGACGGTTGAACGCGGCCGAAGCATTTTTTCTCACAATTGGAATGGAACTGGAATCGAATGGATGTCCTCTTAGGAGAGGGAGAGAGAGAGGGAGAGAGAGAGAGAGAGAGAGAGAGAGAGAGAGAGAGAGAGAGAGAGAGAGAGAGAGAGAGAGAGAGAGAGAGGGAGGGAGAGAGTAAATTGAAGTACTTGGGAATCACCTTTGACAGGTATATGCCTTTGAAGGATTATTTCGAAGCTTTGGTGGTGAAGCTGGTAAGGGACTTAATGTACTCAGAGCGACGGCAGACTGAAAGATTGGAGCGCATACAGAATGCGACCATGCGGGTGATCCCGGGGTGCTCAAAGGACACACTAATTATATGCATGAGACATATCCTGGCGCTACCAACAATGGCGGATAGGCATAGGGTCCTTCAAGCCAAATGGTACCTGATAGTTGCTGCAGATAGTGATAGCCCCCTGCATGAAGCCATGGATCTGGTCAAGGGTCATAGACTGAGACGAGACAGATTCTGGATGGCATAGGCATATATATATATATATATATATATATATATATATATATATATATATATATATATATATACGAAATATATATATATATATATATATATATATATATATATATATATATATATATATATATATATATATATATATATATATATATATGCGTGGTCTAGAGACCATCAATCGTGAAAAAGAGTGGTTTAAAGTACCGGAAGGAATGACGGACTGGCACAATTAATAGTAACAATAGGTCGTAAGTGCAGAGAAATGGGCAGCGGGCCACACAGAGGCTGAGGTGCAACAACTGTCCAAGAGTAATACACATCAAGGTTACATAGTGATCCACACCGATGGGTCAGTGGTGAGAAACAGACGTGGTGGTTGGGGTTTGGTCGCGAAGGCTAATGGACGGTGCTTGAAAAGAGTGAGTCTGGCATATGAGACTACGACCTCAAGCATGAGAATAGAAATGGGGGCAGTAACAGCGGCATTCCGTTGGTTAGAGGAGATCACTGCAATACACAATTGTATTAATTACGAACTAAAGGAGTATAATTAGTAAGGTGAAGAAAGGAATGTTTCGTGTGGAATGGCTATCTTTGCTTCAAAGGTCACAGATTGTGAGAATTGTATGGATATTTTGCCCTGGCCATGCGGGAGTGTGGGGTAATTAACAGGCTGATAGGCTGACAGGGAATGCACCTCTTGATGGTAGATTACCTATGGACAAGGGAGAGATTGTCGTGCACCTGTGGGACCAGGTTGAGAAGGTGGAGGATAGATTGAGAACCCATATATAGAATGATATTGCGGGGGATCGACATGGGTTCTGGAAGAATCTCAAAACTGAGAGGGAAGACCAGAAGAACTTTCAATCAGATAGCGGTGGCAACGAATAGTCGTATGGTAATGTCCTAAGTGCAGCGATGTCAGTCCTTAGCTCAACTCAACTCTGTTTCATAATTTTTTTAAATGTTGAATGTTCTTTGCAGGACATTGCGATCAACCCCAATCGCATGTTGATTTTCTTGGCAGTATTTCTTTCATAAATCGAAGTGATTATTCGTAGCGCGCTGCGAATAACACTGAGCGTTATTCGCCGTCGCGGCTGATCGCAGTTGCTAGGTGCATCGCCCAGGCAGCGACAGAGTGAGTCATCGAGTGTCTGTTTAACGTGAATTTTATTTGCCAAATAAAATATCGCCCCTGAATCAGCATATCGCCTCGGAACTAGCATAATTTAATCGCAATGATACCGTCGATTGGTCGCTGCGAATAACGCCCAGTATTATTCACAACGCGCTGGAAATACCCCCCCCCCCCCCCCCCCACCCCACCCCTTTCATAAATAGTGTGCGCTTTTACATATTACACGCATATAACGATAGATAGTGCGTTATTTACTTTTTCTTCCATGGCCAAATGCATTTGTAAGCTAAATAAATAATATGCGTTGTTGTGAGTCAACAATTTTCGCTGAACGTCTGCGTCGTGTTTTCCATCTTGTCAGATAAGCTGAGCTTGTATGCAATTGATGTTTCAAAATGTGTAGTGAGTATTCTTAGGGTTGAGTTGAGTTGAACTAAGAACCGACATCACCGCACTCGGGATATTCCCATACGCGCTCCGTCCCCTCGTTCACCAGCCAGCGAAGAGTCATACTACTAATCGTTTCCACCGCTATCTGATTAAAATTTCTCCTGATCTTCCCTCTCAGTTTTGAGATGATAAGGGATAAAGCGGCCGAGGAAGCTGCAGTTGGCTAGTGGCTAGAGGCTCGCATGTTGACTTGGAAATAATGGGTTCGAATCAGCATCTAGGCTTTCTTTGAAATTGACTTAAGCTCCCAGGTAGTCTCAGCGCGGGAAATATCATAATAACTAAAGGCGTTGTCGGTGTGATAATAACCACACGGGGGGGGGGGGGGGGGGGGGGGTACGGGGTGTCAGGCATTGGTAGCACCTTTGGTAGGGATGACTCTCATGTCCTTTTCAGGACCCATCCCCCACTGGTCCAAGCCTGACACCCAGCTCGTGCCTGTGGCTCCTAGTAGCTGTCAGCATGCGACAGCGGCCAACCCCCGGGCAACAGCTGTGACAGGCTGGCTAACCTAGGCATGGGTAGCCGATTTGGTGTCAAACCAAGCGGTAAACTAGGGTATGCCTACCCAGCATGTGAAGACAGGATTCGGCAGACTGCGCGGAAGAATTCATTCCTGATTCAACGGGCAAGACGGCGTTTACCTGCAAAGCGTTGTGAAACGTAATGAGCACGGCAAGACACGTAGAGCGCCCTGGTCATCCACTGCACCTGTATTCGTCTCCAGTCATCTCGACTTGTCTTGCCACTGGACTCAGATGGACTCAGGCGAGAGAGTGAGGTCGACGAATTGCGCAACTCTTCCTCACTTTAATCCAAGTCATCGCGCAAGTCATTCTTCATCCAACGTCACACTGAAGTCCTAGAAAGAGCGTCCATGCCCAGTATCCACACTCTACTAATGAAGAATCAGATTCGCTGGTGTCAGAGCCTAAGTGTGCAGCAACATCGTTACGGCACCCGGCGGACAAGAGTTGTCGGCTGGCGAGATTCTTACCTGACACGCGACCAGCGCTGACGACAGACGCACGTAAAGCCACGTGACCCCACGAGAGGGAGTGGACAGTGTGTGTCTTAATCTCAGACCAAGCTGGGACTGGACATCTGAACGGACGTGTGTGTCGAGAGCAAGGCGTTTGTGTGAATCTCCGTGGTTGTGAGCTGAACGACTGATATCGTGAGCGTCAGACCTATGAGCTGTATTGTGGTTGTGAGTTATATGTTGTACATTGCTGTAATTATCGTTATGTATTTAATGTGGCAATAAATCCATAGAACTTGTGTTGCTGTGTCTTACGTCGAATCACGTTATACTGTACTGTCTCACATGTGTTAGCCAACGAGCCGAATAAAAGATCCTGACATGTGTGGACGTGGGTTGCTCGTCTTTATTTAAGAACCTAATATATTTAGACGTATGTTGTTCGTCTTTGTTATTTAAAACTATAATTCTTCTACTTGTAAAATTTGTCAAGGTTATAGTGATGTACATGTGATCGGAAAAGTCTCAGTGTGATCCATTACTACATTGTCTAAATATGTTTAAGATCATTAGTAAATGTACAGTACATATTGTTTGATCCTGTAAACGTGTTAAACATTTGTGATTTGTGAAAATTGTCACCGTTTGACCTTGTCAACATTGTGATTTTGCCGCCATTTTGACCTTGTCGCCATCTTGTAAACTTGATGTCTTTGTCCTTACTGAATGTCATCTTGATGTAAGTGATGTGTCATCAATGTTATTGAGTGTTCAAATACAGATAGATTGTTTTTGTGTATTGAGTTTGTGGAACGCAAAGAGTTTTGGAAAGAGTGTAACTTCTGTTGAAAGAAACACTGTTGACGACAAATTTACGACATACAATTATACTCAACGCCATCCAAACCAAATCAACACTTAGTGACTTACAGGCACACACCAACAAACACACGCTAACTTATTTCTCTCCAAAAACAAAGCAGGTTTTTGCGTACCATCCATAACCCTGCCGTAGAGGTCATTCGTGGTTCTGAAGTACGACCCTACAGTTTTCTAGCCCGATTGCCCAACCATTCGTCACCATATCCAAGGGCACTTGAGTATATTTTTCTTCACTTTAACTTTACGTATGCATTAGTGGGCACGCATCGTATAGTCAAATCAATTGTAAGTTGTTTTTCTACTAACCATTTATAATATATTTTGTGTGGTTGATTGTCATTGACGTATTCTCTCCATCATGTCGTCATTATTTGATTTCATCGATATGGGTTTAAAATTAAAGTTAGAAGGTGATGAATTAACAAAATGGAGTGAGAAGAAATACGCTGAATACTGTGAACGCGAAGATAGAGCAGCAGAAAGAGCTCTAAAACAAGCAGAAATGGCTGCCAAGCAAGCTGAGGCAGAAACAGCCTTGAAACAGGCAGAGATTGAAAAAGCTGCCAAACAAGTAGAGGCAGAAACAGCCTTGAAACAGGCAGAGATTGAAAAAGCTGCCAAACAAGTAGAGGCAGAAACAGCATTAAAGCAAGCTGAGATAGATAGTGCATTGAAAAGGGCCGAGATCGAGAATGAAACAGAGCTGAAAAAGGCAGAAATAGCAGCTCAGAGTAAGAGGGAAGAACTAGAATTACAGTTGAAAATGAAACAACTTGACACTGAGACTGCAATTAATAAAGAGTCAAAGAAATCTGAAAGACTGGAGAAAGAAAACCAGTATAAGAAGTATCAAGGTATCGTACGTAACTATACCTCGGGTGACTGCATAGCAGCCTTTACCCAAAATTTTGAGACCTTAATGGAACATTACCAAGTTCCACTTTCGGAATGGAATATTTTATATATGAGGAGTCTATCTGGGGAACCTTTGAAAGTCATTGAAACCATCCCCAAAGACCTCAGAAAAGAGTACCATTACATTAAATCTAAAATAATGGCACACTTCATGTTAGATGAAGCAGGGTACAGAGAACAATTCAGTAAACTGAGTCCAAAATCAACTCAAACGTTCTCTGACTACCTCTGTTTAGTCCGAGACATTTTCAGCAAATGGACTTCATCAGCCAAAATTAACAAAAATTATGATAAATTAGAAGATCTCATCATTCGAGATAAAGTTATTTCTTCTATCCCATCATCTTTTTCTAAGTTCTTACAAGAGAATGAATGCACAAGTGTGGAAGAAATGGAAAGACGTGGGTCGGCCTATTATACGGCAAATAAACAGTGTTTTGCCACTGAAGCTACTGACAGTAACTGGGTAGCAGCAGCCAACTATGAGAAAAACTATAGTAGGCAAAAACCAAACAGGCCTACCTCTGAAAAATTTAGACATTGTGTTCATTGTAAAATGTCTCATTATTTGAACGAGATGTGCGATAAAAACCCAGGGTACCAAACATACTTGCAAAATATGGTAAACAGACAAGACAGAGAACGTAAATCGTTCAAAAGCTTACGTAAATGTTTTCTCTGCAAGGCTTACGGTCACCATCGCATGGATTGTAAAGGCAGGCATATGACCAACAAAGCCAATGCCGCCTTGTTCGATAGCTCAGCGTCAGAAGACGAAAATACAGAAAAACATCCTGTACATGCAGCACAGGCTTGTGATGCATTTAGTTCCAACACATGCACTGTCTGTAATACCTTCTTTGAAAATGGTATCTTAACATGCGGGCACGCCATCCCTATTGCTAATGAGGAAGGTAACTTAGTAATAGACTCAAAAGGCAAATTAGACATCTATCAGGGTATGTTAATGGCAAGTTCGCTACAGTACTTCGCGACACCGGGAGTACACTTATTGGCCTGAAAACAACATTCATAACACCTACAGACTACACAGGTAGACACATCACATGTAGAACATTTTCAGGCAATATTGAAAAGTATCCATTAGCTTGGGCATACATCGAAACACCATTCCTCACCGGGAAAGTAAAGGTCGCAGCACTTACAAACCCAGTGTGCGATATAATCATCGGAAATTTACCTGAGGTGAATGACAAACATCATAACCATGACATAACATCACTATGTATTATTGATAACACATCACCACCAAATGTCATTGAAAATGTCATATCACCAGTTGAATGTATGTTAGCTAATGCAGCACTAAGTTCTCATCACATCATTGACGATATCATTCCATCATCATCTGATGTCATTGAGTGTGTGAACGCAGTAACAAGAGCTACTGCTAGAGTGCAAGATGAAAATAACCAAACTGAGGCTATTCAAATGCTTAGCCCAGAAGTACCACCTAGTGACTCGATGAAGGAAACATTCATAACAGCTCAAAAAGCTGATCCTTCACTGTCAAAGTATTTTGACCTGATCGGCAAAAAGCCAAGAGTAACGAAAAATGCTAAATGGCATTTTGCTTTATACAATGATATACTCACCAGGTACTACACCAAAGGTGACGTTACAACAAAGCAAACTGTGTTACCAATTACTTATCGCAAGCAAGCTTTACATCTTGCTCACGATATACCTTTTGCAGGTCATATGGCATATGTTAAAACCAGGTCAAGACTATTGACACAGTTTCATTGGCCAAAATTCTGTAATGACATAAAAACATATTGCAGAAGTTGTGATACATGCCAGAAACTGGTAAAGAAAGGTAAACACCCACAGGCAAAGTTACAAGTCACTGACTTAGCCAGTCGACCTTTTGAAAAATTATCAGTTGACATTGTGGGCCCTCTTAGTCATACAACAACTAGAGGGAATAAATATATTCTAACAATTATTGATCAATGTAGTCGCTGGCCAGAAGCGATTCCGTTAAAGAACATTACTGCCAACGATATCATGGAAGTGTTCTTCCATATTTTCTCCCGAATTGGGTTTCCAGATACTATCCAGTCTGATAGAGGCACTCAATTTATCGCCGCATCCACTCAAGCTTTCACTAAAATGCTAGGAGTGAAGCAAGTCTTCAATAGCCCCTATCATCCTCACTCGAGCGGGATTATAGAAAAGCTTAACGGGGATCTGAAGCACATGCTAGCCAAAGTAACTCAAGATCACCCCAATAACTGGGATCTATACTTACCAGCTGTCCTTTTTGCTTATCGCGAGGTACCACATTCTAGTACCGGTTTCTCTCCTTTTGAACTCATCTATGGTGCCAAACCACGCGGCCCATTAACAATTTATCACCAAATGTTAACTGATTCCACTCCAGTATTAAAACCCATATCATCATTTGTGTATGTAACATCATTGCGTGAAAGGATAATGAAATCATGTGAAATTGCTAAAAGTGCACTAAAACTATCTGGTGCTACTTACAGACAATACGCAGACAAAGGTAACAGGACTATAACATTGACAGCTGGACAGGACGTTCTACTACTACTACCTAGTGACAGACAGCTACTAACAGATTCTTGGCAGGGACCTTTTAAAGTGACAAGACAAATCTCACCTGTTGACTACGAAATCCTGATAAAAGACAAACACAAAATATTTCACATCAATATGCTAAGACCATACTTCAACAGAGACAACGAACAAGACGATACGACAGCTTGCACCGTGATAATAGATCACGAAGATGACGACTCTAGCGACGAGATTCCAACACCTACATTAGACACGACAAACTGCTTGAAGGAGATCAAGATCAATCCAAACATAAGTCAAGCAGAGACAAACAGGTGCAAACAGTTGATACAAGAGTACAACACCATCTTTTCAGACAACCCAGGACAAACAGAATTAGTACAGCATCACATCACACTCACATCAAACACACCCATAAGATGCAGACCATACACTATACCATTACATTACAAGGAACAACTACATCAGGAAATCATCAACTTAGAAAAACACAACATCATCAGACGATCCCTATCAGACTTCTCTTCACCCATGGTCATTGTACGTAAAAAGGACAACACAATACGACTTTGCATAGATTACAGAAAACTGAACAAAATAACTGTTTTAGATCTTGAACCAATGGCAAATACGGACGATCTTCTGACAGAACTGACTGACGCTAAGTTCTTCACGACCCTTGACATGGCTAAAGGTTACTGGCAGATTGCTGTACATGAAGACAGCAGACATCTAACAGCTTTCGCCACGCCTTGGGGACTGTACGAATGGTGCAAACTTCCATTTGGGCTAGTCAATGCCCCAGCCACATTTGTACGCATGACACGACTCCTCCTATCTGACATTCCTAACATAGTTTCCTATATTGACGACATCTGTGTCCATACAGAGACAATGACGGAACATATAAAGATACTGGAACAGACACTAGAACGTATCAGACAGCACGGACTGACAGTGAAGCCTTCAAAGGTGAGCATGGCTTACCAAGAGATATCATTTTTGGGGTACAGAATATCCAATGGCTTTGTCATGACAGACAACAAAATTGTCTCCAAAATTCTAAAACTGTCACTTCCAACAAATAAGAAACAAGTCCGCAGTTTGTTGGGACTTATTAATTATTATAGAAACTTTATTCCTGAACTGACTGAGGGTTTTTCTAACTTACTAACCAAGAATAAACCCGAAAAAGTTGTAAACGATGAATGCCTACGAAATGCATTTGATAAAGTTTTGGCACACTTTTCTGATAAGAATACACCTAATCTCATCCTTAAATTGCCCAACATTCGTTTACCTTTCAGATTGAGAACAGATGCTAGCTCCATTGCGATCGGTGCAGTCCTATTGCAGGAATACAACGGCATCCTGCATCCCGTTTGTTTTCTATCAAGAAAACTAAGACCCCGAGAGCGGGCCTGGTCCATTCCGCAATTAGAGGCATTGTCCTTAGTAGAAAGTGTAACAAAGCTGTCCAGATATCTTCTAGGACGTCACTTTATCATCGAAACTGACAACAGTCCATTAAGGTATATCAATTCCACAGTACCATCAAATAACATGATTGCTCGCTGGTCCTTGAAGCTTCAGAATTTCAGTTTTGAAGTTCGCCATATTCCCGGCAGAATGAATACAATCGCCGACCTTTTGTCCCGTTGTCCGACAGACCCAGTAAGCAATGTCTGAGTGCACTGTGTAATATTACACTCAGCCCAACACAGCCACCAATGAGTGAATTTTTTTTCCATTCACCTACTGTGTAAGGTCAATAATCAAAATTGTGATACGGTTTGGAGACCGACATGTATAATATACTTATTTTAATCAAGTCATGTAATGAGTGTAGTATAATTGTGTAGTGTGTGTTAGAATGAGAACGATATTAATTGTATATAGACACCAACAACAGTGTCACAAACGCTTAACCAATTATCAAAAGCGAACTTTACCATTGTGACATTTGTGGGTGATTTTTTTTCACCGTGATATTTTAACATGTGCAAATGTGGACCGAACATTGACTCCTACATCACCTCTACAGCGAATGTGATCCAAATCGTTCGACGTGTGAACACATCGGAAATAAGAACATTCCATCATAATCCGTTGTCATACTATAACATCAGACACGAACTGTGAGAACATTCTACTATCCGTTCCGAAATAAAACCGGATCATTTGTGTTCAGAAAATGTAACATCAACCAAATTTTTCGTTTCGTGTGCATTTCCGGTGTGGTTTAAAAAGTATAACATAATTAGCAGACTATGTACAAATTTCCAAAAATTTATGACACTTGTAAAATCCTTTCGAATCTATAAAATATAATATACCAATTGGGTACTTATTTATTTCGATTAGTGTAATCTTAGAATTATATCTTGATTAATGTATTCATATTACCGACTTTTTCTCGTTAATATGAAGAAACGTCAAGCAATGACGCTAAGAAATTAAATAATTATTGTAATGTATGGAATTTCTTAAATGTCAAAATTACTTCCCTTGCATTTGTGAATTACATCAAGGGCCATAATTTGAAACATATTCATTAATGTGTATTGTATAGATAGACATTTTGTTGCTCAAATGTTTAGCACAGCAGGTAGGCGTCCACCAAGCATGTCATAGAGCGGCCAACATTGCAAACCAACATAAGAGCTCCTGACCAAATGAGGGCAGAGTTTAAGTGTTTAATACGACTAAATACAAAGCCGTATTTCAGTCTGGCTAGATGGTTGTTGCAAAACAATCATATTATTACTTTTTTTTTCAAATAGCTGGGAGGTAGATGCGTGAAGCTGGTGCTACTGATCTGACTGGGTATTATTGCAATGAAGGTAACCAGGCATCAGGGGGATGAAACCTGAATTGTGTTAAAAATTGTACTTCATTTGTCATGTCAATACAACTTACATTTTTTGTGTATATATTTCTATGCCTTATATGTATTTTCATGCATAACACTGGGAAAGAGTAGTCTCTGACATGAAATTAACACTACCCCAGTATATACATACATCATGAATGAAAGATGGCATCTTTCATTGAAGTACCCGGGGAGAATGTCAGAGCCTAAGTGTGCAGCAACATCGTTACGGCACCCGGCGGACAAGAGTTGTCGGCTGGCGAGATTCTTACCTGACACGCGACCAGCGCTGACGACAGACGCACGCAAAGCCACGTGACCCCACGAGAGGCAGTGGACAGTGTGTGTGTTAATCTCAGACCAAGCTGGGACTGGACATCTGAACGGACGTGTGTGTCGAGAGCAAGGCGTTTGTGTGAATCTCCGTGGTTGTGAGCTGAACGACTGATATCGTGAGCGTCAGACCTATGAGCTGTATTGTGGTTGTGAGTTATATGTTGTACATTGCTGTAATTATCGTTATGTATTTAATGTGGCAATAAATCCATAGAACTTGTGTTGCTGTGTCTTACGTCGAATCACGTTATACTGTACTGTCTCACATGTGTTAGCCAACGAGCCGAATAAAAGATCCTGACAGCTGGGCTGGTCACTTGACTCGCATGCCAGATCACAGGCTCCCTAAACGAATTTTTTACAGCGAACTGCGTTGTAGTAAACGCTCCCAAGGTGGCCAGAGGAAACGCTTTAAAGATACTCTGAAAATCTCACTGAATGCTTTTGAAATTCATCATGACACCTGGGAGGCTGCAGCCAGAGACCGAAATTCGTGGCGTGCATCATTACGCAAGGGTGCAGTCATATGTGAGGCAACTAGGACTGCAAGAGCTGTGAAGAAAAGGCAGGACAGAAAAACCACTGCAGGAAATCCTCCTCCAGAAAAGTCAAGCATTCTTTGCCCACACTGTCAAAGAACATTTCGAGCCAAAATAGGCCTTATCAGCCATCTTAGAACCCACGGCTCCATACCTTCAACCCCACTGGATGAAATGAATGGTCATCATCATTCTTGATGGACAAACAACAACAACCACATCACAGACTGAGTGCGCATTGGTTTATAAAAATGTGTTTCTGGCACCCATTGCCCAATCATTCTTACGGAGTATGAAAAATGCTGTAAAGGGTGTGTTTTTAATACCTGCAGTTTTTGAAAATATTGCCGTTCTGTGTTTTGTATTTACCTACTGTGAAGTTCATGCAACACAATGCAACATAATAGGTAAATACAAAACTTGGAACGGCAACATTTTCAAACAACGGCACAGTCATTAAAAATACACTCTGTATTTAGTTTACATACTAACACGGGCATGGAAAGGCAGCTGGTTACTAAACCTTGTCATGCAGTGACCCAGTAAACGTGTCGAAGTTAACACTCAACGCCGTTACGACAGCTTCTGACATTGAGGTTGTTTTCATTATTTGATGGCCTTGGGCTGTCCACCAGTATTCGCCTTGCAATTACATAATGACAACCTGGGATAGACTGTCAGACGTGGGCGGAGAGAGAGAGAGAGAGAGAGAGAGAGAGAGAGAGAGAGAGAGAGAGAGAGAGAGAGAGAGAGAGAGAGAGAGAGAGAGAGAGAGAGAGAGAGAGGTGATCTCCGTGGAGAAATGGTGATTTTTTTACCTGCTGAAAATATCTCTCTAAAGAAAACATATCTCGCTTACAAACAAGCAAACTCTACCTGTTTTTGTATGTACTCGTTTGGGTTTCGGTAATTCCGTATTTTGTAAATTGCAGGCAGTTGCATAGAGAAGCGAAGGCCAGAGAGAAATAGATGCATTGCTGCTTGGCGAACTTAGTTACAAATAGTGATCACAGGTTGTGAATGTACTGGACTTATGTACCACTCGGTTGTTACATACAAATCTCGCGAACAGTGGTCGCGGGTGGAGAGTTCACTGAGCTTACATATTGTTGCCAGTTGTTACATGAAAGAAAATAATCTACCATTTCACGTTAGTCTCACGATTAGCTTTCGCAGTTAGTGAATGAATCAACAGAAACGAGAAGTGCAATCGGTAAGCTTGACAAGAACACTATCACAAATGACAAAATGGACATTGCGTTTAAAGCCTTCGTCAGCACACACATAACAAACACTGATACATGAAAACTACATGAGAATATATATATAAAAGTTACTCACCTGTTTCCTTGCAATGTACTTGTCACGTGTGTAGTTCAACGCCTCGTGTTGGCTTCTGTCCCGGTCAGTTCGGGGCTGCGTGATCTCGAGGTATGGTGTCAGCCTCGAGTGCTGGAAGTCCCGGGTTCAAGCCCAGGTGAGGCCTAGGATTTTTTCACGTGGACTTCTAGTAATAAAATTTCCTCTGGTCTCTGGGTAGTGAGATCGGACGCCCGTGTGTATTGTTGCGCACGTAAAAAATCCCTTGGTAGTTGGAAGTCGAATAAGAGTAGCCTAACGGCACTGCCCGGGCAAAATTTCGAGTTAAAAATCTACCCACAGTATTTCAGGATCCTCGCTGGTGCTACGGAGTTCGTGCACTGAGCTGAGTTTCTCCAGACTCAGGTTTGAGTTAGGAGGAGAACGGAGCACTTATGGGTTACACCCGTGTGCCGTGATGTTGATCCATCGTCTAAACTAAACTAAACTAAACTAAACTATCTTACATTAAAGTCTGGCGAATAGTGGTCACGGATAGTGAATACTCCAAGCTTATGTCCCGGTTAGTACATACATTAAAGTCTGGCGAATAGTGGTCACGAATAGTGAATAGATCGAGCTTTTGTCCCGGTCAGTTCTTCCATTAGAATGCCGTGAATAGTTGTCACGCATACTACATACGTCACCCCGATGTCGGTGCCATTTCTGCTATAAAGTGCCGTGAATAATGGTCACGGATAGTGAATACACCAGGTGATGTTACGTTGGTCAGTTATTACCTAAAAGAAACCTTCTACTCTTCTTCTTTCTTAGACCTTTTAGCCGCCTAAAAACGGTGTTTCTAATAAGTTGTCTTTATGTCTTAGCCTCCTTCAAGACGTTTAGACTATTCATTTATCTTCCCAGGAAATATTCAGCATTCTTCTGTAAGACACTTCTATGAAGCTTCTAGTAATTTCATTGCGTGTTTAACAGATTCAGCGCCACATAAACACTAGGTTTTGACCAAAGATGGTGGAAAATGATGGTATCACAGTTATGACTTAAAAGTTGTTAATACGGTAGCAGACATGTTGTACTGTAACGCAAATGACAACATTTCATCGTTATACAAGCCTATGACAGATACGGGAAATCGCTTAAAACGATTATCATCCTTTGGCACTTTATCAGTTAAAGAAAGTACAATATTAACAGGACAGGCCAGTTCTTACCTACAAGGAAAATTAGTCTCTTCTTCTATCCTAGATCATCGGTGTCATCTGTATTTAGTTCACATACACACACACACACGCACACACACACACACACGCACACACGCATACACACACACACACACACACACACACACACACACACGTATTGTTTAGCGCTCATAAAAGTGAGAAGAGGGAAGTAGGGAATAAAGATCGCACTAAACAACATAAAAATGAAAGCTATATAGTTATCTACCGGGATTCGAACCTGTCACCTCCAAATGAATCTGTATGTAGTGGATTACACTGTCATAACGAACTGCAGTTTGTGGTCGTTACTGTGAAGAGCGTGATGTTACGTTGCCAACCTAGTTAGTAGCTCAACAGGTCAAGATTCAATTTGATAATCACGTGACATAAATACACGAATAACCGAAGAGTACATTCATTCCTCTTGGGAACCACGGTAGCGCAGTCGCTAGACTGGCGAGCTATTCGTGGATTTGATCTCCATCATGAAAAGGGGGGTGGGGGGGGGGGGGGTGGTATTCGACTTTGTAAAAATTGAACGAGCACTCTTCTCCATTCGGCCAAGCTGACCTGCGTCCTGTACTTTATGTGTCGGTCTAGCACCAAATACCCAGTGCGTCTTAACAGATTCAGTGCCAAACAAAAGTAGGTTTGGACAAAACATAAATAGATGGCAGGAAATGGGATGTAGAGGTGTGTCATAGTTATCGCTCTAAACTTGTTAATGTGGTAGCAGACATGTTGTATTATAACCAATGACACCATTCCGTCGATTATATAAGCTCGCATCAGAAATTGGGAGTCACTTAAGGCAATTTATCATCCCATGGCAGATAATCAGTTAAGAATCGCAAAAGGGTCCTTTACTACATCACTCTTGATTGACCGGAAATGGCTGGAACTTCAGTTATTTGTGCAAGTGCCACAGGTGAAATGGACAAGGCTTCTACGTCTGGGTTCATCGTCTGCTAAATGAGGAAATGATTGACCACCTATTCCTCCGTGCATTCAGACCTAAACCACGTGAAGGCCCTATCCTTTCACATACTCATAGCAAGTAAATACTTCGAGACAATATAGTTAACAGTTAGTTGCATACCCTTTAATGTATGCAGCAGTCAACTCAGCAATTTTTGGCTGTTTGTGATTCCTGGGCCAGTTTACGTTCAGTAGTTTGCCATTGCTTTATGAACGACAGACTCGCATACCATTGTAAGGAAACCAACACAATGCGGTCTGCTGCCAAATCGCCTGCAGCTGTGTTACTGTAACACGCTACGTGGAGGGTCCCAAATAGCCCTGTCACAATGTTTCAAACTTATTCTCTTTATATAGCCCTGGCTGGGATAGGTCTTTACCTGCCAACCCTCCTCCGTTTTCCCCGGACTCACTGTCACTCTTTCTTTCCACCTAAGGACCTATTTCCTGTAATGTTCCTCTGGCTGATCCATATATATAACACAGTGATCGTTGGAATAAACTAAAACTTGATTTATTAAATCAATAAAGGACAGCACAGGAAAACATCAAGGCAGTTAACACAGATAGTTCTAAACAGACACCACACAGATAAGTTCAGGCACATAGCCTCAAGTAGCCATAGTCACAGACCCAGCTTCAAATACTGTCCGATCTGTCCATATACGTCTCACCCTGTGTGCTGGAATCTCCTTCCTTCCAGGTAATTGGTTGTACGTACAACAGCCTTCTGTAGACCAAACTTCCAGGTTTCCATGGACCACCGTCCTTTTGGTAAACAAATGTTCTAGGGAAGTGGTATAATGTCAGGTAGGAAATAATGTCCTGGAGAATAGTCCTCATATAATAATGGGTGTGTCTGAGTGATTGGCGGGGTCCAGCCAATAATACAAAAGGACTCAATCCAAACGTATCGAGATGACTGGTGATGTGTCAGTACAGCTGATGGTCATTCTTTCAAGGTCAGCAGTGGCTCTATCTTGTAGAGATCATATTCTTAAAACAGGCATGGCCCAAACCTTGCCATGGCATAGTCATAACATGCTTTCTGCGTAGAGCCCTGTCGAGACCTTCAGCTCTGTTCATACTTTCAAAAGAAGAACCCTGGAAAGGACAAACATTCGAGTGAGGGATCAAGCTGACTCAAGCACCACACATTATTTATGCATTTCAGCTTACCAACACCAGTTTATCAGTGGCTTGCTTGAATGCGTCGGACATGTCAGGTAGCCCCTGGATTGGCTACGTCCGGGCTTGAGTCGACCTCCAGCTGGGTGATGTCAGGTTGTCCACCCTAGGAACGTTTTGTCTACAAGACACACATTCCACACTCATACCAAGCCTTTATTATTATTGGGCACATTCATTTCCATGCTTTCCTCTCACTTGCAAACCATGCCTTTCTCGCAACCAAGATCTTGTGGTGTGGTGTGCCCAGCAATCGGTGTGTTTCTCCCCCCTAAGTGGGGTTATAAGGCACACCGTGTATTTTCCCATTCAAAGAAGATACTACCCCTCCCGGCCGCCGCTCTCGACTGAGCCGTCGCCCCAATGTACCGGCATTGCCCTGCACAAGCCATAGTGTAGATAAGTTCAGGTTCTCTCAGTAAGATAGAGGAGTCCATTATCCTCCCGACATCATCCTATCAAGTGACAGACGCAAGAGATAGTCCTGTGGCTAGCATCCCCTGGCTCAAGAAGATAGATTATAGATTAGTGGACCCCATTCCCGTAGCTATCTAATGTGCCTATATTTAAAAGAGAGATGCTACTAGGTAACGGTAAGCCGTAGGAATCAAGATATCACTCGTCTATCAGCTGCCAAGAACAAGCCGCGTAGCCAGATCGGCTAACGGTCACCCCCTCCCAACATGGCAAGACTGCTGTTTTGCTATATCCTCTCAGTCGTTAAGACAATAGATATTTATAGGCCAAGCTTTGCCTGGACCAACGAAAACCCCTATTTACCTTTACATCACTTCAGTAGTATGTTGCATCTCTGTCGTAATCTTTAACTCACTGGACAGGCTGCAACTATCAAACGGTAGGTGTTGGCACGGCCATCAATTGACCAGCCGCTGCACCAGTGCACATTTGACGCAAGGCGCTCCTTCGGGACTACCCGAAAGGAAAGACAAATATATACTCGCTCCATGTAAAGATTGTGGTATGAAGATAACCCAAAGAACCATCTTTCATGGAGAATTGAGCGAACAAGAGAACTGAGAGCTTCCGAAAGCCGTTTCCCCCTGTTTACCAAGAATAAAAGAATGCATAAGGACATGGGCCACTGGCGTTTCGCTACATAGGCCCCCTCTTAAGAAAGTCGAACCCTACGAACTTTCTACTGTCAGTGGTTCTGTTCGAATGACCCCACCCTCACATTCAACCATAGGATGCCGTGATAGGAAATCTGCTCCCACATTCTCCCTTCCGGGGATGTATTCGACCGTGAACTGATACGGTTGTAGGAGCAATGACCATCTCATTAACCTCGCGTTCAGTTTCTTAGAAGTTGCCAAGAACGTCAGAGGTTGATGGTCAGATTGCACTTTGAACGGTACTCCATATAGATAAGGTTGAAATTTCTGTACTGCCCACACTAGAGCTAGACATTCCCGTTCGACGGTGGAGTAATTCCGTTCGGCGGGTAACAGTTTTCGACTGGCATATGCCACCGGACACAGCACCGAAGGATTATCTCGCCCTTCCTGCAACAGAGTTGCCCCAATCCCTATGTTACTCGCGTCGGTTCTCAGAACAAACGTTTTCTCCAAATCTGGGAGTTGCAGGACTGGCCTATCCACCAACGCCTGTTTCAGCTTCCCATAAGCCTTTTCACAGCTCGGGGTCCAGATTATAAGATCTGGCGATCCTTTCTTCAGAGTCTCGGATTAACGGCGCCGCAATTTCGTTGAACTTTGGAATAAATTTCTGGTAAAACCCACACAGAGACAAGAAAGACCTAACATCTTTTTTGGATCTAGGACGGGGTGCGAGACGGACCTTTTCAATATTCTTTTCTTCCGGTACCAGTCCCCCTGGGGTAATAGTGTGTCCCAGAAATTCCAAGGATTGATAGCCAATCATGCATTTGGCTGGACGGGCGGTTAACCCTTCCTCTTTTAACCTTTTGAAGATCTGTCCCAAGGACCTCAGGTGATCACTCAGATTGTCAGACGCGATGAGAATATCATCCATAAACGAGACCACAGAGGGATCCTTTAAAGGGTCTAATAACATTCTCATCATGCGAGTGAACACACTGGGCGCATTGCTCAGCCCAAAAGGCATCACCTTAAATTCGTAATGGCCGCTCGGAGTACTGAAAGCGAGCATGGGCCGAACCTCAGGCTTCACAGGGATCTGATAATATCCCCGACTTAAATCGATTTTTGAGAAGAACTTTGCCCTATTTAATCTGGCAAATAGTTGATTTGTGTTTGGTAACGGCTCAACTTGGAATGTCGTACAACTGTTTAAATGCCTGTAATCAATACATAAGCGGTGCTCCCCGCTTGGCTTCCTCAACAAGACAACCCCGGCATTATAAGGAGAAGTCGAAGGAGTTATGATGTCATCATCCAGAAGCTTCTGGATTTCTGCTTCCAGGGCCTTCTCTTTCGAAAAGGGCACTGGATATATTTTTTGGCGAATGGGGTCTTGGGTAGTCAGAGTCATATCAAACTCGACCAACCCTGTCCGCCCTGGACGATCGGTAAGAATATGTTGATGGGACTCCAACAAACGGATGACCAGTTCTGTTTCTTCAGTCGACAGATCAGGATTTATATGTACATCCTTATAGGTTTCCCCAGGTTGTAAAGGATACTCCCTATCCGCGTCTTCGCCCGATTCAGTTTCCATCGCGACCGCCATAGTCATGAGTGGGAGAGAAGTACCATCGGATCGTTCCTCATATTTTTTGAGGAGGTTAATGTGGAAGATTTTAGATTTCCCCCTGATCCGGATAGCATAATTGGTACGGGACACAACCCTTTCCACCGGGAAAGGCCCCTGCCAACCAATCTCGAGTTTATTGGAACCTACTGGAAGTAACAACAGAACCCGATCCCCCACCTTAAGAGACCTATCTTTCGTCCTTCTATTGTAGTAGGCCGCGTGTCTCTTCCTAGGCCGCTCTCAGATTCTGAGCTGCCAAAGCCCAACCCGTCTGGAGTTTCTTCTTTAACTCTTCGACGTATTTATATGAGGATACAACTTCTTCGGAAGTTTCTTCCTCTGTCCAACATCTCAATAAGGCTTCTAAGGGACCCTTGATTGGCCTCCCGAATAGTAGAGTGGCTGGTGGCAACCCGGTCGACCCATGGGGAACCTCCCGATAGGCGAACAAGGCGGCCGAGATATACTCATCCCATCTGTCTGGTTTCTCTTGAGCCAGCTTCCGAAGCATGGTCATCAAGGTACCATTAAACCTCTCTACTTGCCCATTAGACTGAGGGTGGTATGGGCTTGTGTGAATGTGGTTAGTCTGGAAGATACGAAAGACTTCTTCCATCAGCTTACCACAGAACTGAGACCCATTGTCCGTTAGGATCTGGTTGGGAAATCCCAACCTAGTAAAGGTCTCCATCAGTGCATCAGCCACTCGCTTAGAGTCGATTGTGGCCAACGGTATCGCCTCGCCCCACATGGAACAGCAATCCACCATCGTGAGAATGTACTTATTCCTCTTCCTAGTCCGAGGAAGAGGACCAACAAGATCGATGGCAACTCTCTCGAAAGGAGAGTTCATAATGGGCATGTCTCCCAGGACTACCGGAGCTGTCCAGTGTTTTGGTGCCACACGCTGGCACTCTGGGCACGACTTGACGTACCTACGCACGTCTCCAGTCATCCCTGGCCAGTAGTAATGGCAGGAAATGCGCTGGAGAGTTGCCCCGACACCCATATGTCCACTGAAAGAAATGGTGTGTCCCATATGAAGAAGCTGTTCCCGATAAGCCTTAGGAACTACCAGCTGTCCATGCTGGCGATCATCCACTCCGGCTCTCCGGTACAGTAACCGATTCTTCATATAATACTGACCCTGTCTTGGTGGGTCAGAACTTTTGGGCAACTGGTTGAAGCAAGGTTGCAAAGTAGCATCCTGGCTTTGAGCAGCTCGTAACTCCCCAGGCAAGGGATTCACGATCAAGGCCGGCGTCTGCTCATCCTCCGATTGAGATCTGGTTTGCATCGCCCCTACGTACATGGGTTCGGTTGGAATCCCTAGAAAGACGTAGCGACAACCCAAGATCATTGGGAAGATCGGATCTAGCAGAACGGCTGCCTGTATAGTGCCGGTAACATATTTAGATTTGATGTCTACCTTCGCAATTGGAAGAGACATCGCTACCGCACTCTTTGTCGCCGTTTGAATCTCAATAGATTCCCCGGTTAGCTGCTCCGGGCTCACTAAGTGTGATGAAATTACAGCCTCAAACTGCAGACCGGTGTCATAGAGACACTCAACTGGTTGTCCGTTCACAAGTACCGTTTCTACTACTGGTGGTTTTTCTGAATCATTGTTCCCAAGATCCCTCCCTTCTACTTCCTTGTGAGACCCTTCCCCGGTTTCTACAAGACAAGCAGCATAGTGAGAGTCTTTCTGTTTACGCCGGCAATCAACCGTATTGTGTGTGGGAGATTTGCAATAGGCGCACCACTTTTCACTCCACTTTCTTTTAGGAGATCCAGGTGGACTCTTACCAGAGGGTTTCTTAATAGGAGCTATCTCGAAAGGATCCTCCTTCTTGGTGTGAGCTGTTTTAGGGTTCTTCTTCTTTCCAGACCAGGTGTCTGGTGGTCGGGGATTGGGTTGTGACAAGTCCCCATTATCTCCATGAGCTAGCACATACCTTTCCGCTAATGTATTTACCAAGTCTAACTTTTCTGCCCCATTTTCAAGCAAGAAGGTTTGCAATGGCCTAGGCATCATCCTCTTCATTTGGTCCACGACCACTAATTCTTCCAAACTTTCATAGTCGTTAGCAAATCCAGCTAATGACATCCACTTCAAAAGGTAAGACTTCAGTCTGACACTGTAGGCTGCGAACATCTCTCCTGGCTCTCTCTTGGACTTTCTGAACTGCTGACGGTATGTATGGGCTGTCATCTGGAACCTTTTCAATAATGCTTTTTCCAGAGCCTCATAGTCATTCTCCATACCAGGTGGCAACCTTGAGTAGACCTCGTACGCGGTCCCCCTCAGGCCCTGCGAGATTTTCAAGTTCCATTTCCCACGTTCCAGCCCCATAGCCAAAGCCATCGACTGGAATTTTTGAAGATACTGGTCGATCTTCTCTTTGTGTTCATCGAACGGGAGTAATGGGAACTTCATTGCCTGGTATGGACCGCCACTAGAAGTTGTTGAGTCAGGGAGAACTGCGCCTCCAACTGCACCCTCGCTTTCCTTGGCCGTTTTAGCTTTCAGCTCCAACTCCCTCATACGAAACTCATGGTCTCTGACTGCCTGCTCGGCCTCCATCTTCCTAGCCTCCGCCTCAATTTTCTTGGCTTCGCGCACAGCTTGTCTGAAGTCTCTTTCCACTTCCTGCACATATTTCTGTAACTCCGCTCCATCATAGCCCATCTCACGCCCTGTAGCCTGTACGTCAGCGACATTAAACCCAGTTGATGCCATCTTAAACTCAGAGGGAAAGTGCCCAAGAAATTGTATAGAAAATGATTATCTCACATAACCAAAATATATATATTACACGACCACAACACGTCGTATGTCGGTCAGTCTGTGTCAGGAAGAGTATAGACAATAGCCAGGCACGGTAGGCAGAACCTATTGATAGTAGACAAGAATATCTGTCCCCTATCACTAAATCAGCCAGAACTCCACCAGGATTTCAAATATCCCGCGACGTGCCCCCAGAAATTGTAACACGCTACGTGGAGGGTCCCAAATAGCCCTGTCACAATGTTTCAAACTTATTCTCTTTATATAGCCCTGGCTGGGATAGGTCTTTACCTGCCAACCCTCCTCCGTTTTCCCCGGACTCACTGTCACTCTTTCTTTCGACCTAAGGACCTATTTCCTGTAATGTTCCTTCTGGCTGATCCATATATATAACACAGTGATCGTTGGAATAAACTAAAACTTGATTTATTAAATCAATAAAGGACAGCACAGGAAAACATCAAGGCAGTTAACACAGATAGTTCTAAACAGACACCACACAGATAAGTTCAGGCACATAGCCTCAAGTAGCCATAGTCACAGACCCAGCTTCAAATACTGTCCGATCTGTCCATTTACGTCTCACCCTGTGTGCTGGAATCTCCTTCCTTCCAGGTAATTGGTTGTACGTACAACAGCCTTCTGTAGACCAAACTTCCAGGTTTCCATGGACCACCGTCCTTTTGGTAAACAAATGTTCTAGGGAAGTGGTATAATGTCAGGTAGGAAATAATGTCCTGGAGAATAGTTCTCATATAATAATGGGTGTGTCTGAGTGATTGGCGGGGTCCAGCCAATAATACAAAAGGACTCAATCCAAACGTATCGAGATGACTGGTGATGTGTCAGTACAGCTGATGGTCATTCTTTCAAGGTCAGCAGTGGCTCTATCTTGTAGAGATCATATTCTTAAAACAGGCATGGCCCAAACCTTGCCATGGCATAGTCATAACATGCTTTCTGCGTAGAGCCCTGTCGAGACCTTCAGCTCTGTTCATACTTTCAAAAGAAGAACCCTGGAAAGGACAAACATTCGAGTGAGGGATCAAGCTGACTCAAGCACCACACATTATTTATGCATTTCAGCTTACCAACACCAGTTTATCAGTGGCTTGCTTGAATGCGTCGGACATGTCAGGTAGCCCCTGGATTGGCTACGTCCGGGCTTGAGTCGACCTCCAGCTGGGTGATGTCAGGTTGTCCACCCTAGGAACGTTTTGTCTACAAGACACACATTCCACACTCATACCAAGCCTTTATTATTATTGGGCACATTCATTTCCATGCTTTCCTCTCACTTGCAAACCATGCCTTTCTCGCAACCAAGATCTTGTGGTGTGGTGTGCCCAGCAATCGGTGTGTTTCTCCCCCCTAAGTGGGGTTATAAGGCACACCGTGTATTTTCCCATTCAAAGAAGATACTACCCCTCCCGGCCGCCGCTCTCGACTGAGCCGTCGCCCCAATGTACCGGCATTGCCCTGCACAAGCCATAGTGTAGATAAGTTCAGGTTCTCTCAGTAAGATAGAGGAGTCCATTATCCTCCCGACATCATCCTATCAAGTGACAGACGCAAGAGATAGTCCTGTGGCTAGCATCCCCTGGCTCAAGAAGATAGATTATAGATTAGTGGACCCCATTCCCGTAGCTATCTAATGTGCCTATATTTAAAAGAGAGATGCTACTAGGTAACGGTAAGCCGTAGGAATCAAGATATCACTCGTCTATCAGCTGCCAAGAACAAGCCGCGTAGCCAGATCGGCTAACGGTCACCCCCTCCCAACATGGCAAGACTGCTGTTTTGCTATATCCTCTCAGTCGTTAAGACAATAGATATTTATAGGCCAAGCTTTGCCTGGACCAACGAAAACCCCTATTTACCTTTACATCACTTCAGTAGTATGTTGCATCTCTGTCGTAATCTTTAACTCACTGGACAGGCTGCAACTATCAAACGGTAGGTGTTGGCACGGCCATCAATTGACCAGCCGCTGCACCAGTGCACATTTGACGCAAGGCGCTCCTTCGGGACTACCCGAAAGGAAAGACAAATATATACTCGCTCCATGTAAAGATTGTGGTATGAAGATAACCCAAAGAACCATCTTTCATGGAGAATTGAGCGAACAAGAGAACTGAGAGCTTCCGAAAGCCGTTTCCCCCTGTTTACCAAGAATAAAAGAATGCATAAGGACATGGGCCACTGGCGTTTCGCTACAGTTACGAACGCGGTATGCGGGATTACGAATTGCGTCCGTAACTCCTACGCCACAGAGCCGGAGACAATCATCCTTCACCACAGAGCTGGAGACAATCATCCTTTGCCACAGAGCTGGAGACAATTATCCTTCGCCACAAAGCATGAGACAATTATCCTTCGCCACAAAGCCGGAGACAATCATCCTTGGCCACAGAGGAGGAGACAATGTAGTGGGTGGGGCTAAAAATGCAACGTGTTTGTTTCTTCAGACTAATTTATATATTTAACGGCTCTGAGTTTTGATGGCCCCCGCATTCTGACGAACACAGTGGTCCAGTGGGACAGCGGTAACGCAGCGGCTAGACCGCTAGCCTGCCGGCCCGGTAGTCCCGTATTCAAATCCCCACTGAAGTGGACTTTTACAAATGGATATGGGCAGCCCAAGTCGACCGAGCCTAAATTGGATATTAGGAAATTTCCTTGAAAGTAAAGACGCCTGGCGAGATACTGCCATAACACACACCGAGTGCCGATTGATGTGTTGAGACATGGGGCTTGAACCACATACACAATACGCAGTGAGATCTGCCTGTTAGGACCTGACAAAATCAGCACAATGGGAAAGCGGACTACTAGCCTCTAGCAATAAGGCCTCGGTGGATCACATTGGATCGGGTGGTTTATGAGGGAATAAGTTGCTCCATAACGAATATGCCTCAAGACGTGTTGGATTTTACTTGTTATTTTACTTGTTATACTGTGTTATGTACTTTTACTTGTTATTTTACTTTGTTATTTTGTATTATGTAATCTTACTTGTTATTCTGTGTTATGCAATTTCACCTGTTATTCTGTGTTATGCAGTTTCACTTGTTATTTTACTTGTTATTCTGCGTTATGCAATTTTAATTGTTATTATTGTTATTACTTGAGCATAGCCTACGATGGGTAGCGTTGCGGTATTCCGGTGTGATAATTTGGCGTGTCCAGTGTGTGCCGCGTGGTTACACACCCGCTTCACATGCGTGATCCGGGGCTTGTTTCCGGATCCGGTCAGGGATATGCACTACTGACGAGCTCAGGCGAGGGCGAAACTCGAGTATAGTGCTTCCATGATGTGGATAGGCCTTAGGTTCGTGCCGGAATGCGATCGGCGATGCCAGTAGTGGGTTGTGCTCAATATTTAAATTTCAAATCCCGAAACAACCAAATAATCAATGTTATTATGTGTTGTGTAATTTTAGTTGTCATTGTGTGCTGTGTAATCTTACTTACTTGTTATTCTGTGTTATGCAATTTTAACTGTTATCCTGTGTTATGTTATTTTACTTGTTATTCTGTGCTAGGTAATTTTACTTGTTATCTTACTTATTATTCTGTGTTATGTATAATGCAAAGAATACCATGGACAGACAGAAAAACCAATGAACAAGTTCTTCAAGAAACAAATGAAGATCGTAAACTGATTAGATTCTTTAGACGGAGACAGTCAACAATGTTTGGGCATGTTATGAAAAGAAATGACTTGGAGAACTTGGTGACAACTGGCATGATCGAAGGGAAGAGACTAAAGGGAAGACTGAGAAGTAAATACCTGGATGGCTTGGCCACGTAGCATGGTCGAGACAGAAACACGGAGCTGATCCACGACTCTGGTGATCAAGTGAGATGGTAAAACATGACCGCTCAGGCTTATCGGCATGGCACATGATGGATGGATGGATGTAATTACACTTTTTATTCTGTGTTATATAATTTTATTTGTTATTCTGTGTTATGTAATGTTACTTGTTATTTTACTTGTTATTCTGTATTCTGTTATTTTATTTGTTATTTTGTGTTATGTTAGTTTACTTGTTATTCTGTGTGATGTTATTTTACTTGTTATTCTGTTATGTTATTTTACTTGTTATTCTGTGTTACGTAAGTGTAATTGTTATTTTACTTATTATTTTAGGGGGCGTAATCTTCCAAATGAAACAGTTGTCATGTTAGCGGCTTTGTATATTTCTGGTTTCGTATATGGAAGCAGACCGCCTAGTTCTTGTTTTCATACAATGATATGAGTGATGGTCGTTCAGAAATCAATGGCAAACTACTGAACGTAAACTTGCCAAGGGATCACAAACATCCAAAAATAAAATGCTCAGGTTGTCTGCGACGTCCTGTAAAGGATATGCAACTAACATTTAAATGTCATTACGGTATAGGACAGGTGTTTTGATCCTGAGGATTATAGGCCGCGGGGCCAGTACAGTTGCCATGAATTGTGCAGGTTAGGATTTATTTCCCCCTCCAACAGAAAAACAAAATCCATCACATTACCGTGGATTCGATTCCAGGACTCCCCGACAGAAGCCAGCGTTCTAGGCAGACGACTAACCGCACTTTGGCTTCGTACTCGATGCAACAGACATTTTTCAAAATAATTGATCGTGAATGAAGGCATTCATTTCTGGACACACTATAACTACCATTACATAGCTTTCCGTACACACGGAGATCTACAGAAACATGCACCACCATAGTCTGTTTTTTAGACATGCATTCTGGAAGCCTTGCGACAAAATGCATGTTGATTAATATTCCACTCTCCGTCCAACAGAAGTAGGTCACAGCCAAGGAAATTTGCAGCAAAGCTATTTTAACATTGTTTATGCTCGCGATTCTTAGATCTTTGAGGGAATTGTGTGAGTGTGTGTAAAAGTGTGTGAGTGTGTATGTGTGTGGATGGAGTTGGAGGTTGCTTCCTTCTTTTCACTACGCATGTACTGTTGTTGTTTTTTGTTTTATTCTGTAAGGCACGCGTGGTTGATAACATGCCAAATGTGAAAATAAGTTTTCAAGAGGATTTTCATTGGAGATGACAAGCTACGGCAGCTTCTATGAAGTCATTCATTGAACTGCATTGTGAACGTTTGAATTCTTTGTGTACGCTTACCTTCATTATGTACGCTTAATTTAAGTGTGTACACATCATTTTGTGCAAAATGTGCTTTTGGAGTGGGTAAGTCAGTGCAGGTTCGTTCTTTCTGGATGGACGAGAGATATATAGTCAGACTTACAGACAGACAGATATGCATTGCCTTCTTTACAGACAGATATACATTGCCATCCTTACAGACAGACAGACAGACAGACAGACAGACAGACAGACAGACAGACAGACAGACAGACAGACAGGGCAGGCAGGCAGGCAGGCAGGCAGGCAGATATACATAGTCAGACTCACTGACAGACAGATATACATTGCCATCCTTACAGACAGATATACATTGCCATCCTTACAGACAGACAGACAGACAGACAGACAGACAGACAGACAGACAGACAGACAGGGCAGGTAGGCAGGCAGGCAGGCAGGCAGATATATATAGCCAGACTCCCTGACAGACAGATATACATTGCCATCCTTACAGACAGATATACATTGCCAGTCTCACAGACAGACAGACATACTTAGCCGGACTCACAGATAGACATATACACATAGTCAGATGCAGAGACAGACAGATATGCATAGTCTGACTCAGAGATAGATAGATATACTACATAGACTCACAGGCAGACAGATATACATAGTAAGATTCCCAGACAGACAGATATACATTGCCAGGCTCACATACAGACAGAGAGACAGACAAACAGATATGCAGACAGATATACATAGTCATAATCACAGACAAACATATATATGTATTGAGACTTACTATTGAAGTTTCAATACATGTTGCTATAACAGTTGTATGAAGACAGGAAAGCCACTCTGTCCAGACATTACACTGGATGAAACTGAAAGATGCATCACAGCGGTAAAAAACAGAATAGGACGTGTAAAGCTGCATTCTATCAAATAAAGAACAGTTTATGCAACAAGAACTTGTCATTCGAAGTTAGAAAAAGAATGCATGCATGTTACATAGAACCAGTTTTAACATACGGCGGCGAATTCTGGACAATTAGTAAACAAGCCAAAAAAATCTACAGAAGCCTTGTAGATGTAGTTTTATAGAAGAATGCTGAACAGTTCCTGGAAAGCCAAAAGAAGTAATCTGGGCATTTTGAGGAAGGCTAAGTCACAAAGACAACTGATCCCAAACATCAGAGCGAGGCAGTCAACATTTTTGGCCACATTATGAGAACACGAAAACTGGAACACGTGAAACATGCAAAGAATTGTGGAAAGAGAGACGGAGGAAAGCACCATGAGAAAAATAAAATATTGACAGTCTTATGTCATGACACTGAATGGGGTCAACATAGGAATTGATCCATGCCGTCGGAGATTGCAATGTGTAAAAAAATTTACAAAATCAAACTCCCATATAGTCGTACACACATATATACTACTTGTTCGTTCGTTCGTTTCGTTTCGTTTGTTTACATTACGGCAGCCATACTGTTTTTGTTTTGGTGTATGCTGGGAAGATTTTTCCGATCTAAGAAATAAAGGTTTCTGCCAAGAAGTCGCCACGCAGAGTGTAGATAAGAATCTGCCTTTATAATCTCTGTGTCTTAGCCAGGTGAACATCTTGACTGGAGACATTTCGCGAATGACGCCGAAGTTGAATGAGAAGTGAAAACGTGGTTTAGAAAACATAGCACGCAGTTCTATGCAGCCGGTTTGGGAGGACTGATAAAACGATGAGATAAGTGCATCAATATTGGTGGCAATTATGTTGAGAAATAAAGAGACAATGTATGTATTAAAAATAAACTGGTTTCAAGTTGTTATCATATTTAGTTATTTTTCTGCAGCCATTTGTGACTTTTATATATGGTACTTTCAAGAGAAGGAATGGCTAAAAACTCTGGCCATATACAAATAGATAATATGACCATTAAAAGAACGGAAACATACAAATATCTGGGTACAATCTTCAACTGCTCCAACATCATTAGGGAAGAGATACAAACTAGAATCAATTCTGGAAATAAGATATACTATGCACTAAAACATCTACTAAAATCAAATGCGCTATCTCGTAACACCAAAATCACAATATACAAAACACTGATCAGACCAGTTGTGCTGTATGGCTCTGAAACCTGGAGTACAACGAAAGGAGACGAAGTCTTATTACAAACCTTTGAGAACAAAGTTTTAAGACGCATCTTTGGACCCATTAGGGATACACAAAGTGGAGAGTGGAAAAGAAGAAGTAACAAAGACATTTATGATCTGTTTAAGTCCCCGCTAATCACTGGTATCATGAAGGCTAATAGACTGCAATGGCTGGGGCATATAGAAAGAAGAGAAGATCATAGGGGAACAAAACTCGCTTACACTCAGGAAATAGATGATCGTAGACCCCGAGGTAGACCAAGAAGACGGTGGAGAGATAATATATATATACAGACCTACGAGCACTTGGGATCAACGACTGGCAAGAGAAGGTCAACCAGAGAGACGAATGGAGACGGATTGTATCTGCAGCAAAGAACCTCAATGGCTCGGAACGCTGAAGAATATATGAGATATCTAAGCAGTATTGTAGCGGTGGTCATGAATTCGATCCTTGTCGGATTCGAATATTTACAAATGCCCTGGGCTTCGAGGCTGCGCCAGCCTAAATTGGGTATCTGAACACGTCTTGGCAAGTTGACAGGTGTGACTACCATCCACATCACCTATCGATTGCCGACTGGTCTAAATAATTACGGTCTAGAACCATATGCCCAGTGAGAGAAACAGTGTAGGGAACCACTGCACTACAGGAAACATATTTGCAGTTTACCTGAACATGGTAGTTTCCCACTTCTTCTTTCATTCTCATAGCTTGTTTTCTTGTGTCAGTGTCTTAGCAGGTAAACATATTTCAAATAAAATAACTTGGGAAACTGCTCTTTTTGTCCCATGGGAATACTGTGGAATGGGGCAGCTTACGGTGATGTGATTTAAATGTGTGTTAACTGCAGTCAATATGTTTTTCGAGGCTAATAAAATTTATCTAATAAAACATTTCGAAGTTACCTCTTTTGTATACACCCACTCGCGTGTGTCTGTCTGTCTGTCTGTCTATCTATCTATCTATCTATCTATCTATCTATCTATCTATCTATCTATCTATCTATCTATCTATCTACCTACCTACCTACCTACCTACCTACCTACTACCTACCTACCTACCTACCTACCTATCTATCTATCTATCTATCTATCTATCTATCTATCCATCTATCTATCCATCTATCTATCCATCTATCTATCCATATGTCTGTCTGTCTGTCTGTCTGTCTGTCTGTCTATCTATCTATCTATCCCGCCGTCCGTGCGTCCACCCGCCCGCCCGCCACCTAGCCTGTATTCGAATGCACCGATTGGTCTAAACATATGGGGGATAGCAACGTGTATCCCGGCAGATGCGAAATGGAAACATTGAGCTGGCTCCCTGGTTGACCTAGCCTAAACTGGTGCCAGGTAATGTTTTTGAAGTAGCGGCAGTTGGTGTGAAACTGACCGTATCAGCCACCGAGTGCAGTTCGGTCTATTAAACATATGGGTCTAGCACCACATGCCCAACCTGCTCAATGTGTGTAAAAGGGACATTTACTTGACCTTTTTTCTTTCTGACTTTTTCTTTCTGACTTTTTCTGACTTTTCTTTCTAACTTTTCTTCCTGACTTTTTCTTTCTGTATTTTTCTTTCTGTCTTATGCCTATATACCCCCTTATAGCGCGAAGTAAGATCTTGTACTTTTTGTTTTATTTTGCGCTCGCTCGCTTTGAACTCAAGCGTAGTCCATACACAATACATCTAGTATTGATGGACTGAATTTTGGTTGTGGATTAGCTTTCCCTATTAACAGTGTCCCTCGCCATCAGGCAAACCCACTCTGACTTCAGTCAGAGGTACTTGTAATTTACGTCCCCATGTCAAGGACGATAGGTCAACATTTTAGTCCGACTGCCCGGTGTAGGGGTTGAACCCCTTTCCTTGGCATTAGCGTACTTAATTGTACTTAATACAATAGTTACAACAGACCACCTTGAATGTGTTTTTACGAAATGGTATGGGTGCTGATCGTTCAGAAAGCACTGGCAAACTACTGAATGTAAAGTTGCCAAGAGATCAACAACGGCAATAAAATGCTGGTGTTGACAGCGATGTCCTGTAAAAGGATATGCAACAACAACAAAAATATCCGTAACACTTCAATGACGATTACACGGTGACTGAAATCTATTTCTGGCGGTTATAATCTTTTTATTGATCAGTGTGTTTTCCATCTTGCAAAAGGCTACCTTCGCCGTGGTGATTCTTGTTTTAATCTCTTTAAGGCATCTCCCATCAGTCATAACATCTGATGGTAGATGCCTTGAAGAGATTATAACAAGAATCGCCGTGGCGAAGGTAGCCTTTTTGCAAGATAGAAAACATATTGACCAATTCAACGATGTCATTTGCAACGAGAAACAGTGTTTAGGTGTTACATAGAACATGTACTTTTGTATGGATGTGAAGCATGGCCAATGCGCAGGCACGCTGAAAAATATCTGATGGCTGTGGAAATGTGGTTTCTGAGGAAAATGCAGAGAATACCACTGGCAGACAAAAAAACCAATGACCAAGTCCAGCAAGAAAGAAATGGAAACCATATACTGATTAGAGAAATTAGACGTAGACAGTCAGTTTTTTTAAAAATACTTTATGAGAAGAAATAAATTGGAGAACTTGATGACAAGTGGCAAGATTGAGGGGAAAAGGGCAAGAGGAAGGCAGAGAAGTAAATACCTGGATGGCTTGGCCACGTGGTATGGTCGATACTAGAATACTGAGCTGATCCACGACTCTGGTGATCGAGTGAGATGATGATAAATGACCAACCACGCTTATCGTCATGGGACATGATGATAATGATACAATCAGATCTATATCCCCCTTCTTCTGTTGTCTTTCATCCCACAGTGGGTCTTTGATTTTCAAGCAACTCACGCGAAGCCTTTTGTTTTTGCAATTTCCCGAGAACAATATACAAGTCTTAAATAATTACCAGGACGCATGGCTTCAGTGTCTACAAGGATACAAATATATTATTTTCGATTATAGATCCAGTGACACCCATCGGGCGATGGAACGTCAATTATTCCTCCCCACGAGGCTTGACGGCAAAAATGGAAGATGATGATGATGATGACGACGATGATGATGATTATAGAATAAGGTAAACTAAAATTACTGGTGCATATTGCACGTCTTGAGACGTACTGTGTATATGGTGCCAGCCTCATAATTTTATAGAAAAATCTGCTAGAGTGACTAGAACACCGGATTCTCCAACGGGAGACCCAGGTTTGAATCCTCGGTAAAGTGTGGGATTCTTTTTCTGTCAAGGGCAAAAAGAAAAACCTAACTTGCACAGTTCGCCGCGACTGCAGTAGGCAGGCAGCCTTAACTCCTCAGGCTCAAAGACCCCCGTGCCATACACCGCAAGGTACTAAATGACAGAATGATGACAGTTATGTGTTCAGTATCAGGCCTGCCGGCCGCCTCGCCTTCACCTGGCATTTTCTGGTACTGATTGTAGGTTGTTGGCGCAGTGACCAAGGGTTTACGAACGTAATCTCACATACCCGCGCTCCAAACACAGCTGCGAGAGATTTGGAAGCAGATCGTCATGAGCAGGTTTTCATACAATGGTATGATTGCCGGTCTTTCAGGAAGCAATAAAAAGACTTCTTGACGTAAACTTGTCAATAAATCACAAACAGCCAAAAAATTCAGGTGTCGACTGCGACGTCCTGTAAAGGATATGCAACTAACATTTTAGGCTGGGTCGATCTGGGATCCCTATTTAATTTGAAAAACATTCCCCATCGCTGGGTATTCGAACACAGGACTACCAGTCCGGCAGTCATGCATGTGGAGTTCGTTGTAAGATATGAACACTATGTCTATGTTTATTATCTCTCACTTTTTTGCAGGAGTTACCCCTACCTAACTGTTGTTATGTCATATTATTATATTCTGCAGCACCAGTTACTTTTCTTCTCTATTATTAAATATCTGGATGTCTTGACCACACGGCATTGTCGAGACAAGAACACGGAGTTGTTCCACGACTTTGCTGATTGTGTAATATTGCCACACATAACCGCATGGAACCTGATGATGATGATTTGGAATTTCCATGCGTCTAAAAATAGCACACATTAGCGACGCCTCAAGTGAATCGTAAACAGCTGTTAGTTCAAGTTTGAAATACATAGAATGGACTTACGTGGGTGTTTTAAAAACTTCTCTTGCTTAGAAGAAAGAAGACAAAGTGGAAATGAGTTAGATGTTTTTTATTGTAAATTTGTTTAAGCTGTGCTTTGACATCAGTTAGGAAGCTGTTTACAAAAGCACTGTTAACTGTTCCATTATATTTAGCTGGTCGCTGTGACTGCATGGAACAGCTTTATGACTGTACATATCGATACCATCATCATGATCATCATTATAACTAACACCACCATCATCATCATCATAATTATCACCACCATCATCATCATCATCATAATTGTCACCAGCGTCATCATTATCATAATTATCACCATTGTCATTATAATCGTCATTATTATCATCATCATCATCATCATCATCCTATTTATCATCATCATCATCATCATCATCATCATCATCATCATCATCATCATCATCATCATCATTATAACCATCATCATCATTATTATCATCATTAGTATCATCAACATCACGATCATCATCATCATAATTAGCATCATCATAATTATCACCGACATCATCAATATCATCATAAGTATCACCATCACCATCATCATCATCATTATCATTATCATCATTATCATCACACAATTATCACCATCATCATCATCATCATCATCATCATCATCATCATCATCATCATCATCATCGTGTGCTCTGCAAAGTGACGTAGGCGACCGTGACTCTCCACAGATATCAGTCTTTGATGTTCTAGATCAATTCTACTGATGGCAATTCTGCAGGCCTTCGGTCTTGGACTATCATCGTCAGGTCCTTCGCAGAACGCCGCTCTCATCACGGCCCGCCGAAAAGTTTTTCACTCTGTTGCCATTTCTCCAGGCCCTTGCACCCTCATGGGCGCCGCGGTAGCGTAGAGGGTAAGCGCGTGGTCATAGGTTCGAATCCACACTGGGGAGGAAGGGGGGGGGGCAGATTTTTAAAATTTAACCTAAGCTCCTAGGTAGATTCAGCCTTAAATGAGTGCCAGGATGTTTCATCGGAAGTAAAGAGGGTCGGTGTGATAGTGAAACATCACACCCACCTCCCCTTCCCCCTCCGTAAGTGTAGACTTATCTATACAAATGTGGGTCTAGCATACTACTTTGCTCTCTTGGGTAGTGAGAACGCAAACCTAGCCTTCTAGGATAAGGCCTAAAAAGATAAAAGGACGGTGATATAAGGGGGGGGGGGAAGGGTTGAGGGGTTTACACGTACACAGGCTACACGTTAAACATCATACTTAGGTTGGAAACAGAGTAGGCCGTTTGGCTGCTGTTCTGGCAAAATGTTTGAGAAAAGGCCAAATACCAACTGGAAGATAGTGCCCGTTGTCACGGAAGATACCTATCTAGAGACCGTAAAACTTCCACAATTGTATTCCCACGTTGGAAACCCCGAGCTCTGAACTTGAGTGGTGCATAACTACGTATGACGCATTTAGTGGAAAGGGGCATGAGGAGGTAGTGCCCTCATCCACACTCACAAGTCATGCCAAGTCAAGAAGACTTTACCAGTGCCCTCATGATATACGGTGCAAGCCCCGGAACAAGCTATAGAAATGTGTCAGTCAGATGTGTGAGCTCTTGAGACTTGGAGTAGCCACAGAGTACAGATCATTGTTTTTATAACATTTTCTGTCTCAGCAACTGTACAGATATGAAATCGCTGGTTCTGGACTCCCATACAAAACAATAACACGGTGGTCAGCATGGTAGAATGGGTAAGAACGCTCGTCTTAAACATCCGGTGGGCTGATGCCGAGTTAGCGAGTTCATTTCCTTTGCCGGTCAGCTGGACTTAAATGTTGATTTCTCATGTTTGACTTGGGGGAGTAAATTACAAGTACCTCTGAAGTTGGCGTGGGTTCGCGTGATGGCGAGGGACACTGGTAATAGGGAAAGTTAATCCACACGAAAAAAAAGATGAGTTAAGTGCACTAGAAGTAGTTGCATGTGTGATGACTGTGCTTGGGTTAAAAGCGAACGAAAGCAAATAAAAGGGATGTTTCAGTTTTTAATTTGTTCTGGTGATTACTATTATTTTCCTTTGAAATTATAATAATTATTATGTTTGTGTGTTTTTCATGCCATACTGGGAATCTCCGTGGCCAAGTGGTTAGGTCACATGTCTTGCGTTCGAAGGTCGTGGATTCGATTCCGGGTTATATCGTTCGGTTCATGGGTGCAGTTTCTCTGAGACGTCTGGAGGTCATCGCTGGAGCTACGGAGTAAGTGCTTTATGCGACGCTTTCGGCAGGCCGTGATGCGTAAAGATATCGAGCCATATGGGATAAAACCCGATGCAGAGATATCTGTCTGTTAGCCTTTTATACCCTATTTTGTCATGCCGTTCTTTGCCTAAGAAGGGGTCAAACTCAAAGCCACAATGGCTGTATAACGATATTTTTAACTCTCACACAAAAGACTTTAATTTGTGACGTGATCCACTAAGAACTATTCAGGTGGAACGTGACATGACGATTTTCATCCACGCATGCGTATTCTTATTCTTCTAGCCCATGCCGCTTGGCGACGGTGATCGTGTCTATCCAGAGCCTTCTGTCTCGTGTGCTGCTTATCATTTCTGATACCGATGTTCTTTCATGCCATGTTGTCAAACTGCCCTTTTCTTCTCTTTTTGCCTTCCCTCCTTCTCCCCGTATCTCTTCCCCTCTAACTGTTCCCTTGTGGCGTCATATTCCAGCTTTCTCCTTCTCATGACATGCCCAAAGAATATGGACTTTCTTCTGACTAGTTCTCTTTGTGACTTATATTCTTTCGATATATATATATATATATATATATATATATATATATATATATATATATATATATATATATATATATATATATATATATATATATATATATATATATATATATATATACACTGCCCTTTATACTCGCCCACTATGTTCTCATCATTCTTCAATAAAACCACATCTCCGCAGTTTCCAAATAATTCCTCTCTTGTCTGCTAATTATCCAGGATTAGCTTCCGTACATCAATGTTGGCCAAATATTGCTTTTAAAAACTCTTGTCCGCAAGTCGAATGACAAAGATACATTGCAAAGGATATCCTTCATCTTGTATAATGCTGTCTTTGTTTGGGCTATTCTACATTACATGTACCTTCCATGTACATCTTCTGTTATTAAAGCTATCCAAATACTTAAATTCATTGACTTGTTCCAGATTGGTTGATTCACTTTGACGTTGCATTTTAATATACAATTTATCTGTTTTTCTGTTATTCAGACTATGCCATTTATTTTGATTTTTTGTTGCAATTGTATTTATTATTTCTTGTAATTTCGTTATGCTTACACGATAAACATACTCTGTTACATTCCATGTTTGAATCGGCAGATACGTATTGATTTCAGAAGTAATATTTCAGTCGCAAGAAAAGCTGTTCATATTCTTGTTGTTTTGTTTGAGACTATTTGTAAAGGAAGTTACACAACAGAAGGCTGGACAACATACCTTTCATAAACAGATTTTATATAAAGGGGAACTGGACAAAAGACTATCTGCAAAGGAATGTACAAAAAAACCAAAAACAAAAACAAAAAAGCTGGGAAATCGAAGGTTTGTAAACAAATTACATAAATGAGAAACCGGACAAAAGACTTTATGTAAAATTTATATAAAGGAAAACTGGGCAAAAAACCTCTTTCTAAACAAATTTACACAAATTGAAGCTAGGTTAAAGGCTTGTAGTAATCATATTCACACAAAGACTTGTGGTAATCAAATTTACACAAAAGGGAAACTCGGCTAAAGACTTGTGATAATCAAATTTACACAAAGGGAAGCTGCGCTAACCACGTGTGTCAATCAAATGTACACAAAGGGAAGTTGGGCTAAAACGAGTCAGTACTCAAATGTACACAAATGGAAGCTAGGCGTGTGGTAATCAAATTTACACAAAGGGAAGTTAGACAAAAACTTGTATTGACACAAGTTGAAGCTGTTGTGTTTTTTTTTTTTTTGGGGGGGGGGGGGGGGGGGAGGTTGTTAGGAAGGGGGTTACACAAATGTATACAAGTGGATGTGGATGCTAGGTTAAGTTACAGTTAAAATGGAACTTGTCGACAGCATATTCTAAGCACTCTGTATGTATAAGATTTATTGAATTAGTTATGTTTCAAATCACATTTCAAAACAAGATAGGTTTCCCTTTCTAGTTATCTCCTCTCTTAGTCTCTCTGCATCTCTCTCTCTCTCTCTCTCTCTCTCTCTCTCTCTCTCCTCTCTCTCTCTCTGTTTCACTTTCGTCTCTCTGTGTCTCTCTCTGTGTCTCTAACTTTGTGTTTATGTCTGTCTCTTTGTCTCTCTCTCCCCCCCCTCTCCGCCTCTCTCTCTCTCTCTCTCTCTCTCTCTCTCTCTCTCTCTCTCTCTCTCTCTTGCCCTGTCTCTCGCGACCAAGATTCTTCACCATGTCGACGGCATCTCATATTTACAACACCTCGTCTCGCCAAGTATCTGTACATTAGACACTTACCCATTATCTAACATGTGTCTCTAGCTTTGTGTTTCTGTCTGTCTGTCTGTCTCTCTCTCTCTCTCTCTCTCTCTCTCTCTCTCTCTCTCTCTCTCTCTCTCTCTCTCCTCTCTCTCTCTTGCCCTGTCTCTCTCGACCAAGATTTTTCACCATGTCTACGGCATATCATATTTACAACACCTCGTCTCGCCCAGTATCTGTACATTAGACACTTACCCATTATCTAACAGCTGGCGTGCAGCAAAACTCCCTCCCCTCCAACTCTTCCTTCAATATCCATATGTTCCTTGTGTATTTTTAGTGATAGTACTGTACTGACACCGAGACTTCTTGACAGGCGATAGTTATTGTGATTTTTTTAAAAGGTACAATAACCTCTCAATATCACAAAGCAAGGACTGATTTGTAGAGGTCATGTGTTTCCCATGCAGCGTTAACCCTTTCTCAGCTTGCCTAGTTTTCCCCAGAGAAAAGGTAGCACCAATACGTCTGGAACAAGACAAGCTGCAGAAGCTGTTGGATCAGTCAAGCAATGTTCTAAATGCCCACCTGTTAGAGCTTTGATCCTAGACCTGTTGCCAACCAAGGCTTAGGGCCTGGTCTGCTCTGCAATGACATTTTGTCTTTAGATTGCATTTCCTCGCACCAGGATATGTCTTGTACCCTCCCAAATGCGGTCCTTCTCCAGAAGCCGTTGGCACAATGTGGGGTGTCGTGTTTGGTAAGCGCCGCCCAACATTCTGCGCTAACAGAATCAGGTAGTACCATCTACTGTCATACGGTAGCGCAGTCATATCTGACTAAGATCTGAATAACTTAGGAATAGAACTTGATGCGATATTGCTTACAGATGCACTGAAGGTCCCCATGACACCTACTTGGTACTTATATTATCACAGAGATATGCCCCTTTCTTTCTCCAGCAGGTTTCTTTACTTTATACGTAATATGAATATTTCTCCTTTGTTCCCGTGCTTGCATAACGCTTTCCTGTTTTCATTCATATCATTGTTTGTGGCTTAAAAATCCTGTTTACACATCTTTAAACATCCCCGCTGACGGCGGGCTAGTGGGTTCATTTCATACACCTTCACTTGGACTTCTCGCGTAGATCACAAATAGTCCGTCTGTGCGGGAGTCTCCGTGGCGAAGTGGTCAAACCGTCTGGCTCGGGCTCCGAAGGTTGTGGGTTCATTTCCGGGTCGCGTCTTTCGGTTCACGAGTGCATTTTTTCCGAGACTCTTGAGGGTCGTCGCTGGAGCTACAGAGTTCGTGCTTTGGGCGACGCTTTCCGCGCTGCAGTAAGAGACTGAGCCATATGGAATATAAATCCGGTGCAATGAAGTCGACCTTGTCGACGTTTTAAGCGACTTTTTGCATTTTTCTTTCACGCTCGCTCGCTTTTAACTCAAACGTAGTCCATTTACTCTATTTCTAGTAAAGCTGGACTGATTTTTGCATGTGGATAAGCTTCCCCTATTAACAGTGTCCCTCGCCATCAGGCGTACCCACTCTGATGTCAGAGGTACTTGTAATTTACGTCCCCAAGTCAAGGACGACAGGTCAACATTTTATTCCAACTGTCCAGTGTAGGGTTTGAATCCCTTACGTCGGCATCAACACACCGGATGTTTAATAACACGTGTTCTTATCCATTCGGCCATCATGCTGACCTCCTTTCTGTAATATGTATTTCTTCTTCTTCTTCTTCTTCTTCTTCTTCTTCTTCTTCTTCTTCTTCTTCTTCTTCTTCTTCTTCTTCTTCTTCTTCTTCTTCTTCTTCTTCTTCTCCTCCTTCTTCTTCTTCTCACCTCTTCCACCTCCACCGCATCCTTATTTTCCACATGCATTACATTCCGATTCTCAGCTAAGTATTCTGGTTTTTGTTTTCTTTATGCCTCCTTTGTTCCCAATTGTTTTCATTATCATTGATAAAGACTTTGATCGGAGCGATCGCCTATACCTATGTACGTTGTTTTTCTATCGCTCTCTCTAGTTGTATATTTATTTGGTATGAGAGGCGGTCATTCAGTCATCAATAGCAAATCACTGAACGTAAAATTATCTAGAAAATCACAAAAAGCCTAAACATTTTTGAGTTAGTTGCCGCGGCTTGTGAAAGGACATCCAACCAACTTAACACTGAAGTGACAAGCTACAAACACGAAAACAATGGTCATAACCGCGGATCTCTGTATTTACTTAAACTACTTCCCACGCACACATCCAGACTGGGGCCTCTTAAGCATGCCCACCGAGTCACCCCATACGTGTACAGGTGACAGTAAAGGACACCTTTCTACGCCTTCAGGTGTAGTGGGTGCATGGTGCTTGCCACATATTTTATATACCATTCGGTGATCAGTATCACACCGACCGCCTTCGCTTCCCAATACAATTTCTGGTACTCATTTTAGGGAGCTCATGTGATTGTTGATTTTTATTTTAAATCCACACCTCAAAGAGGTTTCGAACACATGATTACAGTGTCAGCATAAATAAATGGGGTAAAATTATCACAAGTTTCATTCGAATCATTTAAAATACGTTATGTAGACTCGGATTTATTAAAAATCAAAATGTTGGCTAAAAGTGTTGTATGTTCTTTGCAGGAAGTTGCTACCAACCCCAGGTTGACTTTTTAAAAATGTAAGTATTTATGTTTATTTGTTCGCATATCCTTTACAGGACATCGCTGTCAACATCACCATCTTTCAGCTGATTGTTGATTTCTTGGCAAGATTACGCTCAGTTGTTTGCCATTGCTTTCTGAGCGACCGACTCACATACCCCGTAAGTTACCGACGCGACGAGAACTGCCACCGATTCTCGTGCACGTCACGTTACTCACGAGAGTATACGGTATTACGGAGAAAGTCGCTAACCCCTACCCAGGGAGACCGGCCCAGGTTGATTATCAGAGCAATATTGCGTTCAGTATCTTGCCATTGCTTTCTCAACAAAAATTCAACGTTAAACTTCAACTGACCGGCGTGCAAGCATAAAGAATATGTAAATATTTAAAGGGACTAGTTTGCACCATTTAACAGGTTAGTTAAAGTTAGTTGCATATTCTTTACAGGACATAGGAGTCAACTCCAGCATATTTTGGCTGTTTGTGATTTCGTGGCAAGTTTTATGTTCAGTAGTTTGCCATTACTTTGTGAACGACCCGCACTCATTCAATTTTCATAAAACGTCAATGCAAATCTGCTGCCAAATCGCCCGCAGCTGAGTTTCAAATGCGGTATGCGGGATTACGATCTGCATCCATAACTCCTTCGCCTCGGATTCAGCATTTAACGAGTATTGGACATAATAAGCCAGACCCTTGGAGTCGGCATTTAGCGAGTATTGGACATAATAAGCCAGACCCTCGGAGTCGGCATTTAACGAGTATTGGACATAATAAGCCAGACCCTCGGAGTTGGCATTTAGCGAGTATTGGACACAATAAGCCAGACCCTCGGTGTCGGCATTTAACGTGTATTGGACACAATAAGCCAGACCCTCGGAGTCGGCATTTAACGAGTATTGGACATAATAAGCCAGACCCTCGGAGTCGGCATTTAACGAGTATTGGACACAATAAGCCAGACCCTCAGAATCGGCATTTAACGAGTATTGGACATAATAAGCCAGATCCTCGGTGTCGGCATTTAACGAGTATTGGACATAATAAGCCAGACCCTCGTAGTCGGCATTTAACGAGTATTGGACATGATAAGCCAGACCCATATTTTGTTATAAACGGAATGGCACTGAAGTGGTGATGTGGTCAGTATCACGCTGGCCACCTTAATTTCCCAAGACATTTCCTGGATCCAATTTTAGGCTGGGTCGACTTGGAAGCCAAGGTCAATTTTGAAACCTGCCTCCATGCGAATTCGAACCTATGACCATCAGCCGTCGGGTAAGTGACTGGACGACAACGCTACCGAGGCTACCACTCACATTTTGTTTAAAAAGGGGGACGTTGCACGAGCATGCTGTGGGTATGTCAAGCGACAGGACTGTTACATGTGTGTACCGTTGAGTGTACGGATGTGTAGCGATAGGACTGTTACATGTGTGTACCGTTGAGTGTACGGATGTGTAGCGACAGGACTGTTACATGTGTGTACCGTTGAGTGTACGGATGTGTAGCGACAGGACTGTTACATGTGTGTACCGTTGAGTGTACGGATGTGTAGCGATAGGACTGTTACATGTGTGTACCGTTGAGTGTACGGATGTGTAGCGACAGGACTGTTACATGTGTGTACCATTGAGTGTACGGATGTGTAGCGACAGGACTGTTACATGTGTGTACCGTTGAGTGTACGGATGTGTAGCGATAGGACTGTTACATGTGTGTACCGTTGAGTGTACGGATGTGTAGCGACAGGACTGTTACATGTGTGTACCATTGAGTGTACGGATGTGTAGCGACAGGACTGTTACATGTGTGTACCGTTGAGTGTACGGATGTGTAGCGACAGGACTGTTACATGTGTGTGCCGTTGAGTGTACGGATGTGTAGCGACAGGACTGTTACATGTGTGTGCCGTTGAGTGTACGGATGTGTAGCGACAGGACTGTTACATGTGTGTGCCGTTGAGTGTACGGATGTGTAGCGACAGGACTGTTACATGTGTGTACCGTTGAGTGTACGGATGTGTAGCGACAGGACTGTTACATGTGTGTGCCGTTGAGTGTACGGATGTGTAGCGACAGGACTGTTACATGTGTGTGCCGTTGAGTGTACGGATGTGTAGCGACAGGACTGTTACATGTGTGTGCCGTTGAGTGTACGGATGTGTAGCGACAGGACTGTTACATGTGTGTGCCGTTGAGTGTACGGATGTGTAGCGACAGGACTGTTACATGTGTGTGCCGTTGAGTGTACGGATGTGTAGCGACAGGACTGTTACATGTGTGTGCCGTTGAGTGTACGGATGTGTAGCGACAGGACTGTTACATGTGTGTGCCGTTGAGTGTACGGATGTGTAGCGACAGGACTGTTACATGTGTGTGCCTTTGAGTGTACGGATGTGTAGCGACAGGACTGTTACATGTGTGTGCCGTTGAGTGTACGGATGTGTAGCGACAGGACTGTTACATGTGTGTGCCGTTGAGTGTACGGATGTGTAGCGACAGGACTGTTACATGTGTGTGCCGTTGAGTGTACGGATGTGTAGCGACAGGACTGTTACATGTGTGTGCCGTTGAGTGTACGGATGTGTAGCGACAGGACTGTTACATGTGTGTGCCGTTGAGTGTACGGATGTGTAGCGACAGGACTGTTACATGTGTGTGCCGTTGAGTGTACGGATGTGCAGCGACAGGACTGTTACATGTGTGTGCCGTTGAGTGTACGGATGTGTCAGCGACAGGACTGTTACATGTGTGTGCCGTTGAGTGTACGGATGTGTAGCGACAGGACTGTTACATGTGTGTGCCGTTGAGTGTACGGATGTGTAGCGACAGGACTGTTACATGTGTGTGCCGTTGAGTGTACGGATGTGTAGCGACAGGACTGTTACATGTGTGTGCCGTTGAGTGTACGGATGTGTAGCGACAGGACTGTTACATGTGTGTGCCGTTGAGTGTACGGATGTGTAGCGACAGGACTGTTACATGTGTGTGCCGTTGAGTGTACGGATGTGTAGCGACAGGACTGTTACATGTGTGTGCCGTTGAGTGTACGGATGTGTAGCGACAGGACTGTTACATGTGTGTGCCGTTGAGTGTACGGATGTGTAGCCACAGGACTGTTACATGTGTGTGCCGTTGAGTGTACGGATGTGTAGCCACAGGACTGTTACATGTGTGTTCCGTTGAGTGTACGGATGTGTAGCCACAGGACTGTTACATGTGTGTTCCGTTGAGTGTACGGATGTGTAGCCACAGGACTGTTACATGTGTGTGCCGTTGAGTGTACGGATGTGTAGCGACAGGACTGTTACATGTGTGTGCCGTTGAGTGTACGGATGTGTAGCGACAGGACTGTTACATGTGTGTACCGTTGAGTGTACGGATGTGTAGCGACAGGACTGTTACATGTGTGTGCCGTTGAGTGTACGGATGTGTAGCGACAGGACTGTTACATGTGTGTACCATTGAGTGTACGGATGTGTAGCGACAGGACTGTTACATGTGTGTACCATTGAGTGTACGGATGTGTAGCGACAGGACTGTTACATGTGTGTACCATTGAGTGTACGGATGTGCAGCGACAGGACTGTTACATGTGTGTACCATTGAGTGTACGGATGTGCAGCGACAGGACTGTTACATGTGTATACCATTGAGTGTACGGATGTGTAGCGACAGGACTGTTACATGTGTGTACCATTGAGTGTACGGATGTGTAGCGACAGGACTGTTACATGTGTGTACCATTGAGTGTACGGATGTGTAGCGATAGGACTGTTACATGTGTGTACCACTGAGTGTACGGAGAAACAGGTAGCCAGTCTTTCGCTTCACTTTTCATATTGGCTCTGTGGCGAAGGAAGTTACTGACGCAGTTCCCAATCCCGCATACCACGATCGAAACACAGCTTAGGGGGATTTGGAAGCAGATCGCCTTGCGTTGATGTTCATACAATGGTATGAGTGCTGGTCGTTCAGAAAGCAAAGGCAAATTACTAAACGTAAACTTGCCAAGAAATCACAAAAAATGCTGCAGTTGACAGAGACGTACTGTAAAGGATATGCAACTTTCTCTCTCTCTCTTACTCTCTCTCTCCCATCTCTCTCTCTCTCTCTCTCTCTCTCTCTCTCTCTCTCTCTCTCTCTCTCTCTCTCTCTCTCTCTCTCTCTCTCAATTTTATGGCGAACGATGAGAGTTAAAATCTAACCTTCGTTCCACAGCGCTCAAGTCATTGTCAGCGTAACATCCAATCTGTTACAGCAACGCACCCGCTACTCGTCAAATGCGCACGTGTCTATTCATTCATGTTTGTAGAACTTTTTTGTAGACATTTTTTTAAAACTTGTTTCGGGCGGGGTAGTAAGTGCATTCCACACACCAGTCAGTAGGACGTTAATGTTGAGTTCTCGTTCAGAATGCAAGGAAAAACTGCTGAACTGCTCTAGGTATTGCACAGAGTATGAACATGGGCTTAATTGCGATGTTCTGAAAAGGATGCGTAACATATTCAGCAAATATTTTACTTTTTGATCAGTCTGAGTCTACTTTTGTCTTGCATGAAACTTGTGATAGTTTTAGCCCATTTCTTGATGACCTCTGTGTCTAGTGGTTATAATGACCATCACCTGTGTTCACTTCCACGGCGGACATCCTAGACAAACACTAGACTGGCTAAGGAGGATCGTCCATAGTCTACGCAACGTTGGTCCTGCCGTGGACTACACACGTTACCATCTGCCGGGGTAGAAGAGATTCCAGCGATATCTCCACGGTGATGGTAGATAGTCAGCACCCACATCTTGCACTATAAGTACCAAGTAGTTGCCAAGGGGAACTTCAGTATATCTGTAACCAATATCACATCACGCACTATCCATAAGATAGTCAGGTCTTAGTAAAGTATGACTCAGCTACTGTATGACAGTAGACGGTACTGCTTGCTTTCTGTTAGCGCCGAATGTTGGGCGGCGCTTACTGTCGTGTCCTCCTTTAAAGTGTCGTCCCTGGAGTGAGGAGATCCGACACCCACATTATAATATTATTTTTTTTTTCCCCCTCAATATTCGGAGAATCCACCAGCTTCCGTCCAACACACTCCATCAGCCTATGGACACCTTTTCCTATCACTCTCACACTGTCGTACTATGCCCCCTTCTCATACTTCCCCAACGCAACATACTCAACAACTCTTACTTCTAGAAATTAATAAAGATTAATTTATTAAAATAAAAGTGTAACGTGTATGAGACGTGTATGCGAAGAAAATGTGTGACGTGTTCTATAAAGTGTAGAGAATCTGACTCTCAGACATCAGATCAGTCCGCTGATCACAGCAAAGATAGACCACAGCACGTTACGTCAGAACAAGTACGTCTCACCCGTTGCCGGAACCATCCTGCCGGATACTGCTTTGCTTCTGTAGACCTCTGGTAATCCCATTTCATGAACATGAGAAATAGACACCGGTGGTATGAACAGTTACTTATGGACCGGATTCACTCTACACAATGTCCGTTCCTAATGTTCTCTAACCAACTGCACAAGTTCTTTTCTAGTGTTTACACAGTTAGTAAAGTTAAGTGTTAGTCGACAGATCATCCTCGTTGCACATCGAACCATTCAGTCCGCAAGTGCTAATTACTAATGTTAATTGTTACTGTACTAACACTAGTTACTCTTAACCGGTTCTCGGTTCGTTACCACTGTTTAATGCTGTATGGTGCAACTGTAATCTTCACTATGTTGGGTGAATCAACCTCCCTCTAGCTTTTAATCACGTCTGTAAGCAATCTTTATTGATTGCCGAACTGGTGTTCTTCCGACTGGGATTTTCTTCCTTCCCAAAACTTTATTGAGCTTCCTTGGATCTGGTAGGGAACCTAGGATAGAAACAACACACCTGGTGATAGTACTAGTTCATGATTCTTTCGGCTGAGTGTAAGCCTATCACCTTGCCTAATGATCGTTAGCTAACTAGACTTAGTCATAGAGCAGATTAGCTACCCACCTAGAGTCGAATCAGGTTATGACAAAGAAAAATCAGCAAACAGAATGTGGAACCCCTCCCACAAGGGACACCTACGGGAATCCCAATTATCCCTCATTACTCAATTCTCAACTAGTAAAGCTTATCAACACTTCACTAATCTATTCTAGCTAACAGAGTCAAGTATCACTTCCCTACTCTAGCTAGTTTCCACTAACAGTGCTAATCATCACACTATAGTTTAACAAGGCTACTGCCTAAAGTAATTATAACGAATATATTATAATAGGTTATACCTTAAATGGCACCACTGCAGTCCTATCAATCATATCTACATCTGCCATTATAGGCACGTGTAAAATTAAGTCACTAATTAACACACGGTAGATATTATTTCCACTAGGCGCTGCCGTGCCCTGGCACTCTGACTAAAGCATAATTTCAAGTCCTCCCTAGCTGGTCCCAACTAGAGTTTATATGGCAAACGACCAAAGTTGTCCACGTGACTTTATCCTCTTCTCCCCCACACAGGTGTTATTTGGACATATCAACCATTTGCAAGGATCTATTTTTCCGGGCTTAAATCCTGTCAAAGTTGTCAGTAATTGTTAAGATTCTCAAAACAAGCCAGCGAATTTTATGACGACTTCCAACAAACAGTTGCAAATAACCCCGTCAAACTCTTCATGTTCCGGAAACCAAGAATTGACATATGTACTGTTTTCTCCCTACTAAGTACTTCCGTTTTACATCTGCCATTGTGATCTCACGGCTTCCATCTGCATTCCAATGTTGACAAACTTGTCAATCTTCTGTTCCGTGGTGACAATATATGTGATTCTAACTGGTAATGAACTGCCAACTCGGTGTATCCCTTCCTTCTCACTCAACACCAAATGTGTAGATGGGCTGACCCCACTGCTTCCATTTACATTCAAATGTAGACAAACTAATCAAGGCGATGCCAGGACCTGTCACCATCAACACCGACCGTTCCAAATCCGTTATAGATGTACACGTGCAGCTACAAATATTGTCCTGAGATTTTGACATCCGCGGTGTTTTTCCAGTTAGTAAAATAATGGTGCTGAAAATACACGCCAAGCAAACGTCGGGAATATTTATCTGTTTAACTCATGGCAATCTCGCGACACTTACCAAACCCGACACCCCATACTGTGCCAACGGCTTCGGGTGGAGGAGCGCAGTTGGGAGAGTACAAAGCTTATCCTAGTGCGAGGAAATGCTGTCTAAATACTAAGTGTCATGGCAGGGGAGACCAATCCCTAAGTTTTGGATGACAACTGGTCTAGGATCGAAGCTCCAATAGGCGGACAGTTAGAGCATTTCTTTGCTGATCCGGCAGCTTCTGCAGTTTGTCTTGTTCCAGGCATATTGGTGTTACTTTTCCTTTAGAGTAAACTAGACAGGTCGAGAAAAGGATCAAGCTGCATGGGCAACATATGGTCTCTAAATCCAGCCCAGGCTTTGTGTAATGGAGAGGTATAACTCCATTTTACAGACTATCGTCTGTCAAGATGGCAAGGTATCAGTCAGTCAATTTTGGGGGACCAGAATAATTTTAAAAATCCGCCTCTGCGTGGACCAACTGACCGGAATTCAGGACTTGTGCCACACGTTACCGCTGCTCCCAAACTCACTTTTTTGTTGTTGTTGTTGTTTGTTCGTATATCGTTTACAGGACATAGCTGTCAACATCAGCATCTTTCAGCTGATTGTTGATTTCTTGGCAAGATTACGCTCAGTAGTTTGTCATTGCTTTCTGGGCGACCAGCTCACATACCCCGTAAGTTACCGAGTATGGTAACTGCATCCGTAACCCTTTACGGAAGTATACGGGATTACGGAGAAAGTTGCGTAACTCCTAGACCAGGGAGACCCCAAACTCACTATGTGTGTAAATTCGTATGTTTTAATTATTTTCCTTTCTTTTCAGGGGACCTTATAAAATATACCAAGTGACCCGACTTTGGTAGCGGTCTCATTGGAGAATACAGATATCCTGGCATGTGTTCCACCATGCGATCTGCATTACTTGAAGCAAGGGGGCGCACCAACAGACTCAAGTGTTATGGACTGTGCTACCCAATGCAGCAACCGTTTGTGCATACAACACAAAATCTATGTCCAACATTTGGAAAACAGTATTGTCTATCTGCATGGCTGTCGTGCTAAGGAATCGAGTGATACGCTATGGAACCTACAGTATCTATCTGTATTGTAACGTACTGAAGAAAATTGCCAAGACAAGCGGCCTTACAACACTATTCGCGTAGACTGCCGTTGCGTTCACATTCCAATTCTGGAGGTTCCCAAAATGAATGACTACGGCAGCAAGCAACTGGTTTTAGGAATTGTTTTCATTCATTCTATTTGTTTATTTGTTCCTCTGAGGACCACGACAGTTCAGAATTCTGCAGTTACAGCGTCGGAAAGTTTGGTAAGTAAAAATCAAACATTGTTCACATATTTAATGTTCATATTCAGTGAGGAACTTGTGATACTTCTAGAGTGCTATGGGCTCGGATGCAATGAGCAATCTTCTTCTTCTTCTTCTTCTTCTTCTTCTTCTTCTTCTTCTTCTTCTTCTTCTTCTTCTTCTTCTTCTTCTTCTTCTTCTTCTTCTTCTTCTTCTTCTTCTTCTTCTTCTTCTTCTTTTTCGTTCACCTTCAGTCGTCAGCTTGAATGAATAAAAAGACAATAGCAGTAAACCGAAACGCTTGTTGACATTTCCATTGAGTTTGCCCTGAAATTGAGCGGGTATTCGCAAAAAATACTTTATTCGTCATCATTAAGCGTGTTGCATTGCCCTGTTTTGCCAAGCATTTGGCTCACTACATCCTATATTATTATTATTATTATTATTATTATTATTATTATTATTATTATTATTATTATTATTATTATTATTATTATTATTATTATCATCATCATCATCATCATCATCATCATCATCACTATTATTATGCCTTAATGTGGTTTTGTAGTGTTCCCATCCGTCTTTGTCTATTATTGATTTTGTTTTTGTTTCCCGATGAAGATGTTTTGTCGCAACGTCATCACAGTATTTATGTCTGTGTTCACGTAAAGCTGGCTCGGCCCACTTTCCTATTATTCGTTGCATGTTCACATCTTTACGGCAGTTAGCCAATCTTTATGTGTAACATTTGAGGTAACAGATAATTGTTGCTTTACGTCTTCTCTGCTGAAATTTACTTGGATAATTCAAGTTTTACATCTTCTCTGTTGAAATTTACATAGATCATTCAAATTTTACGCCTTCTCTGTTGAAATTTACGTGGATCATTCAATCTGAACATTAAGTCACTCACAAAAATTAACTTTTAAAAAAAATATGTTTCATGCGTCATGCTCCCTATGAAAGATGTGATGGCGTAGTGGTTAGTTCAAATGTCTACCAACGCAAATTTCCAACGCTCGGATCCATAGTAGTTTCCAGGTTGAATTTGCTTCCAATAAGTTTAGACTCATGGGTGCTAGAGTTTCTTAACTCTAGAGGAGGCAGGCTTGATACCATCCATACTCTTAGTAACTTCAGGATGGACGTCAAAAAAGGAGGTCGGCATAATAACACCCAATTTCTTAGTAACTTCAGGACAGAGGTGGATAAGGAGGCCGGTGTGATGCCACCATACTCTTAGTAACTTCAAGACAGAGGTCAAGAAGGAGTTAAGCATAATATTGTCCATATTCTTGATAACTTCAAGACAGATGTCAAAAAGGAGTCAGGCTTAATATTATCCATATTCTTTGTAACTTCAGGACAGAGGTCAAGAAGGAGTTCGGCATAATATTGTCCATATTCTTAGTACCTTCAGGACAGAGGTCAAGAACGAATTTTGAGTGATACTGTCCATACTCTTAGTAACTTCTGCAAGAGGTAGAAGAAAGGGACGTATGTGATACTTTCCACGTTCTGAAGTAACAGAGAGAAGTCGAGAACGACGCCGGTGTAATACTACACATTAAAACCTTAGTAAGATGTAGAAGATGGAGACCGGGGTTGTGCTGATGCTGAGGAAACGGGTTCAACCCCTACTTCAGTCAGTTGCGCTAAAATGTTGACGTCTCGTCCTTGACGTTGGGACATAAATTACAAGTACCTCAGAAGTCGGAGTGGGTTTGCTTGATTTCAAGGGTGTCACTGGTAATAGGGAAAGCTAATAAACACTAAAATACCAGTCCAGTGCACTAGAATAAGTAGCACGCATATAGACTACGCTTGAGTTCAAATCTAGCGAACACACACAAAATGCATTCGATATTCTCAGTAACTACATGAATATAGTCGTAACAATGTCCATGTCATCAGTAACTTTCAGTAACTTCAGGTCATAGTTCGAGAAAACTGCAGCAGATATGTTATTGGCTGAGAAGGGAAAGGGTGACAAAAAAAGTAGCGCATGGTTCCCTTCAAAGTTGTGATTTCAATTGTCTCAACACGGACGAACGACAGCATGACAAAGCTATGAGCACTCCATGAACTATGACAGAAACCTAGAATCAGTGCAAATACAATTGAGCCCACCTTGGTGCAATATACCCGGAAATGTGATGTCAGGTCTTAATCAGATATGACTGAGCTACCGTATGACAGACAGACAGACAGACAGACAGACAGACAGACAGACAGACAGACAGACAGACAGACAGACAGACAGACTGCCTTAACTACCTAACTACCTAACTATATAAATACAGACAGACAGACAGACAGACAGACAGACAGACAGACAGACAGACATACAGACAGACAGACAGACTTAACTACCTAACTACCTAACTATATAAATACAGACAGACAGACAGACAGACAGACAGACAGACAGGCTTAACTACTTGCATGTCTGCCTGTCTGCCTACATACAGACACAGACACATAAACACGTACAGACAGACAGAGAGACACCTGCCTGCGTATGTGTGCTTGTTTGCAGACAAACGGCAGACAGACAGACAGGCAAGTGATAAATAATATAACAACAATTGCAATACTGTAATCGTTAATATTTATGTATCACTTATTCCTTTATTACTTTAACCTTCTTCCACAATTTACCTAAATGTCACACAAGTTTACGACATAGATACCAAAACTCGGTCACATTTTCAACAACAAGAACAGAGATATTGATTGCTTCTATTTTTCGCTGCACTTTCGTAAATTCTCGTCGTCAGCTGTTTGAAATTATAGACCCTCGCCTTGTTCCCATTTCTTTTTTCTCCTCGCCTCACCCTCGGGGTTTTTCCCCTCCGTGCGTGATTTGAGGTCAAGTGGATTTCGCGAGGTCGCTTTCCTTGTGTATTGTTAACATTTAAGTGAGCTTCCTGTATATGATCTATTATTAGCACAGTAATAACGGTAACTCGATTGGGAACGAGACAGAGAAACTAAACAAATAATTTCAAACGAATGAAGTGTCTCGGGGAAATGGATACGTTGATCATAGATGAATTACTGTGTTAGGATAGTCTGGCGATGAAGAGATTGTTAAGATTTTGCTTGGGGCTTGTTGTGAGGAGAAATAAACTAGAGCACTTAGAGACAACTGGCAAATGTAATGGGGAAAAAGATCAAGAAGCAAAGGATTAACGCAAGTTTGGTGAAATAATACACTGGAGATAAGAAAACATATTTGATCTGAAACTGGTGATGATGTGAATTGGCGAGCGATTATCGAAGTGGCGCATGATGATGTTGAGTTGTCGATAACAGTGGTCAGATAAGAAGAAGAAGAAGAAGAAGAAGAAGAAGAAGAAGAAGAAGAAGAAGAAGAAGAAGAAGAAGGAGGAGGAGGAGGAGGAGGAGGAGGAGGACAATACAATTAAACCCCAGGTATTGACAGTTCACCGGTCTCTGTGGCTGAGGGCTTGCGAACGCGGTTTGTGAGCCCGTATACCCATTGATTCTAGTTTATTAGAGCACTCACCTATACAATCAGAAAGAGGCAAAATCTATTTTAAGGGAATACAAATGGAAGAGGTAGTAACAATGTAAGGGATATTTTAATACCTCCCTGAAACGTATTAAAAATGTAGTGCTGGCTCCATATTTCCATAGACCAATCGCCACTTGATTTGGAATTGTGATCAGTAACACACGGGCAGCCTTTATCTTCCGAAAACATTTCCTAGTACACTTTTTTAGGCTGGATAGGGATTCGAACCCATGACCCCACGGGCCGACAGGCGAGCGTGCTAGCTACTGTGCTACCGCAGCTCTTAAAATTCCATGACCGGTGGCGAAGTCACGTGGTCTACACCTACCACTAGTATATTGTTCAGTTTCTCGGAGACTCCTAGGAGTCGTTGCTGGAGGAGTGGAGTTTTGTGCGACGCTCTGGGCAGGCTGTCCGTCGGAAAGAGACCGAACCAGATGGGATGAAACCCGGTGCAATGGAGTCGCTTCTCTCATCTTTTAAAACCCTTATATCAGTGGTTCTCAACCTTTTTTGGTCCATGCACCCTTTTACCATATGTTCATAATGTCACCCCCCCCCCCCCACCTTCCTTTCATATTTCCACCCTATAAAATCACCCCTGTCCCTACACAGTATACATAAAAATTGAAGCTAAATTTAATATCACTTACTAGAACAAGTTTAGACGCCTATATAAAACATGATTTGCTGGTAAGAAGAGCGAGAAGTACAGAACTGTAAAGTATGGACGGAAAAACAATATCAAGTAATCGGTTCTTGAAATAATCTCACCTCCTCCCTCCCCCCCCCCCCCCCCCCGGAAACCCTAAAACTCCCCCCTGGGGTAGGGGGGGGGGGGAATTCCCCACCGGTTGAGAACCACTGCTTTATATTTTCAAGTAAACAACAGGGTTCCTTCAGAGCGCTAAACAACAACAGAAGTTGAGAAAGGGAGAAAATACAGCTTTTTGAGGTAAAATACTTGACAATAGACAACACAGAAACAACAACAGAAATACCGTTAGCTTTTTGAGCTAAAATACTTGACAATAGAAGACAAAGAAACAACAACAGAAGTGGTGAGAGAGGGAAAATACAGTTAGCTTTATGAGGTAACACGCCTATGCCGGTCAGTTGGACTAAATTGTTGAATTCTCGTCCTTGACTTGGGGACGTAAATTACACGTACCTCAGATGTCGGAGTGGGTTAGCCTGACGGCGAAGTACATTGGTTATAGGGAAAGCTCATTCACACGAAAATATTAGTACAGTGCACTAGTAGTAATAGCAAGTGTATAGACTACGCTTGAGTTCACAACAAGCCAATGCAAACCAAACTTAAAAACAAAAACCAAAAAATACACTCAGTGGAGTGTAGGTCCACAACCAATTCTAATATGTAAGGACACTACAATACAATACAATACAATACAATACAATACAATACAATACAATACAACACAGCACAGCACAGCACAGCACAGCACAGCACAACACAGCACAATACAATACAATACAATACAATACAGCACAGCACAGCACAGCACAGGACAGCACAGCACAATACAATACAATACAATACGAGAAGCGGCTGGCCGAGTGGCTAGAATGCCGGATTCGCCTTCAGGAGACCCGGGTTCGAATCCTCGGTAAGGTATGGAGCTTTTTTCTGTGGAAGACAAACATAAAATATTAACCTGCACAGTTTGTGGCGACTGCACTAACCAGGCGGCCTTAATTCCTCAGGTTCAAGACCCTCCTTCCATACACTGCAAGGTTCTATATTGGCAGTAAATAACTGTTTTTTTATTTTTTTTTGGTGACAACACAATATAATCAAGTCCACTGGACGTTGGCGTGGCCGAAAGGATAAGATTACTAGCTCTTAAACATACGTGGGCTGATGGCGGGGTAGGCGGTTCAACCCATATACCAGCATTAATTTGGAAGTAATCATTGACTTCTCGTTGAGACAGCAATATCAAAGTAATCAACGTACAATTGTCTAGAAAGACAACCTAAGGTTGATCGCAACGTCCTGCTAAGTATATCATCATCATCATCATCATCATCATCATCATCATCATTATCATCATTATCATCATCCAGGGCCTTGCCTGCTGGCGTGGGCGATCATGCTTCTCAACAAACTGCGATCTCCGGCGGCATGGATCAATTCGTGTGTTGACTCCCGTGCCATGACACAAGACTGTCAATAATCTTCTCCCGCTGTCTTCCTCTATCTCGCTTTCCGCAAATCTTTCCGGTTATCACGACATTTTCCAGTTTTAGTCTTCTCGTAAGGTGGCCAAAAACCGATGATTGCCTCTTTCTGATGTTTGTGATAAGTTGTCTTTGCGACTAACCTTCCCTTAAAATGTCCAGATTGCTCATTTTGGCTGTCCGATTAATTTTCAGCATTCTTCTATAAAACCACATCTCAAAGGATTCCAGGGATGTTTTCGCATGTTTACTAATTGTCCTGGATTGCTAAGGATATGCACCCCAAAAATAAATATAAATAAATAAATAAATAAATAAATAAAGTCCACTAGCAGGAACATAATTTCTCCGTAATCCCGTTTATCCACGTAGGGTAACGGAGCGCGCGAGAATTGGAAGCGGCTCTCGCCGCGTTGGTAACTTACGGGATAAGTGAGCCGGCCGCTCAGAAAGCAATGGCAAACTACTGAGTGTAATCTTGCCAAAACATCAACGACAGCGGTAAAATGCTGGTGTTGACAGCGATTTCCTGTAAAGGATATGCGAAAAAAAGCAGGAACCTGCTGTGGACATGTGAAATGTTAGGACCCTCACATTGTGGAGGCCGCAGTGCACGGAGGAATTAGTAGTCAGTCTCCTCTTCACTTTAGCTGACGAGGGACGCAGGCATGTGAGGTCAAACTTGTGTTAATTTATCATCATCATCATCATCATCATCATCATCATCATCATTATCATCATCATCTTCCACTTCTGCCGTCAAGCGTCGTGGGGAGGAATAATTTACGTTCCAGCCCCCGGTGGACGGCACTGGATAGTGTCATTCCGTGTGGTTGTACAATGTCTCTGATGTCGTCAATCCATTTTCTTCTTGGACGTCCTCGTGGTCCTCGCAGATGATCTTTGCTGTAAGGCCAGTGATGGTAGTTGCTGATGATGCATTCTAACGACATGGCCAAACCACTTGATCTTCTGTCTTTCAATAAATGTGGCACAAGGTGTCGATCCCACAGTCTGTCTGATAGTAGCATTTCTTACTCGGTCTCGGATTGTTAAGTTGGCAGCTCTCCTCAGGCATCTCATTTCGCAGGTGTTGATTTTGCGAAGGTGTAATTTGGTTCTAGTGGTGACCGCGGACGTGGGGTTTATTGCGCTCGCGTTTAAATTTCCTGTGCGATGACGGCGGGGTAGTGGGGTTCATCCCATACACCGGTCAGAAAGCAATGAAAAATACTACGTGCAATTATTTCCTAGAACATCAACCTGGGGTTGATTATAATGTCCCGAAAAGAACATGCAGCATTTTTCATGACACCATATAGCGATTATGGTCGTCACTAGGAAGAAGGAACTACCACAATGTAATATACAAGTAAATGGGCATATTGTTAAACAAGTGAATCGGTGCAATTATCTCGGAGAAGTCATAACATCTGATAGGAGATGCCTTGAAGAGATTAGAACAAGAATCGCCATGGCGAAGGTAGCCTTTTGCAAGATGGAAAACATACTGACCAATAAAAATATGTAATTTGCAACGAGAAAAAGCGTGTTGAGGAGCTACACAGAATGTGTAATTTTGTAGGAATGTAAAGCTTGGGCAATGAACAGAGAAAAAAAAATGTGGTTTCTGAGAAAAATGCAAAGAATGCCATGGACAATGACCAAATTCTTTAAGAAACAAATGAAAACCGTAAACTAATTATAGAAATTAGACGTAGACAGTCACAATTGTTTGAACAAGTTATGAGACGAAATAAGTTGGAGAACTTGGTGACAACTGGCAAGATTGACGGGAAAAGAACAAGGGGAAGGCGGAGAAGTAAATACCTGGATGGCGACGTGGTATGGTCGAGAAAAGAACACAGAGCTGATCCACGAATCTGGTGATCGTGTGAGATGGCGAAACATGACCGCCCACGCTTATAGGCAAGGCACACGATGATGATCATATAGCGATTGCATGGCAGCTCATGTGTTGATGGAAAAAAAGGACGCGTTTGCGTTCTAATGATTTTCGAGTAAACTTTCTAGAACATAACGTGGCGATTTTAATACAGGGTTTGCCTAAATGCCTAGTTGGAGCTATCTTATTGAGAAGTTGATTCCACGGCTGTCAATGGTGGTGATTGTTGTTATTAACTTGTCCTGTTGACTTGTTTTGTACAAGTACGGGGAGGAAGTGGTGGTTGGTGCCGGTGATTTACTTTCAGCGCCATACGCTAGACGTGTTCTGGTGATTGCTTGGTTAGTTCATTGGTGAATTCTCTAGAAAACTGAGTCTCGACTCTGACGACCGGGAGTCTGCCTCGCGCTCCGAAGGCTGGGGGTTCGATTCCGGGCTACGTCGTTTTATTCGCGAGTGTAGTTTTCTCGGAGACACCTAGGGGTCGACGCTGCAGATAGGGAGTTCATGTTTTATGCGATGCTTTCGACAGGTCACGCTACGGAAAGGGACCGAGCCATATGGGAAAAAAACCCGGTGCAGTGAAGTATATTTTCTTCCCGTTTAACCTCCTCCCCCCCCCCCCTCCTTTTTTTTTTTTAAAACCTCAGTCTGCCAAGTCGGCTCTGTGGTGAATGAGTTACATACCGCGTTGGAAATACAGCTGCGAAAGATTTGGCAGCAGACGGCCTTGCGTTGGTTTTCAAACAATGGTATGAGTGCCGGTCGTTCAGAAAGCAATGGAAAACTACTGAGAGTAAACTTGCCATAAATCACAAACAGCCGAAATTGTTGGGGTTGACTGCAACGTCAACCCCAGCAGGATATAAACTAACTTTTAACTAACAGTCTGCCAAAGAATTCATCTACTGGTCAACAAACCAATCAACAAAACCTCGTTGCTTAATCGACAACGTAAGTGGGAAACAAACATATCGAAATGACGTATATTGAGAACTTCCTGTAATTCTAGTCAGCCTTAGAAATAATTACGAAAACAAAGTTGTTGTTATTATTGCTGTTCGTGTTTGCTTGTTGTTGTTGTTGTTGTTGTTGTTGTTGTTGGTGGTGGTGGTGGTGGTGGTTGTGGTGGTGGTGGTGGTGGTGGTGGTGGTGGTGGTGGTGGTGGTGGTGGTGTTGTCACGCTGTTGATTTGTCTTTTCTTAGCAGCTCAATGGCATTCTTTAGCCTTGCCTTGTTTACTAGTCAGAACAACTGGAGACCTTTCTCTAGGGAAATCTGAAGAAACACTAACAAGGTAGTTCCATGTCCTTTACAGGACCTCGCAGTCGAAACCATAATTTACTGGCTGTTCGTGATTTTGTCTAGGTGATGTTATGTTCATGAAATTGCCATTGCTTTCAGTAAGTCCGACGCTCAGACCATTGTGAAAATCAACACAAAGCGATCTGCTCTCAAATCACTTGCGACTTCTTCTTCTTTCGTTCGCTTGAAATATGTCTATAACTGCAATGCTGTCTCTTGTATGAATCGAACTGTCTTTTTCAGTTCACACAGAGGTCCATAGAGTTTATCTTCCACTGTCGTCTCTCTAGGCCAGAAGGTTTGCCTAGATATGTTATATTTTGGGCAGTCTTGGAGTATGTGCTCTGCTGTCTGCGATGCCAATCCACGTGTGCACATGGCTGTTTCACCAATCTTGAATTTTGTATACATGTGGTTGCGTAATCTATTGTGCCCTGTTCTGAGGCGCAGAATAATGACTTGTTCTGGTCTATCCATAACGTGGTAGTCATCTTGAGCAGGTTTTGGTGGCTTTCTGACTGATTTGATCATGCTTTTCTTTTGGTGGTATGTAACGGTCACATCAGGCTGTTCTTCTTTGGCTTCTTCACTGACTTCAAACCCGCTATATCTGGACAATAAAGCTGTGCTCACTACCCCTAAGCCACAGAGGCCGACAAGAAACAACATTAAGTAATAGACCGGGGAACTAAGGTCTATTTTAAATGTTATAAAACTCCATCATTTGCAGTAGGATAGTTTTTGTCGTTGCATATCCTATTTACAGGACATCGCTGTCAACACCAGCACTACTGTTGTTGATTGTCTTGGCAAGTTTACGTTCAGTAGTTTGTCACTGCTTTCTGAACGAACGGCTCCCATACCAACACGTTAAGACCCAGTGCGACACGGTTTGCTGCCAAATCGGTCGCAGCTGTGTTTCGAACGCAGGTAATCGGCTTCACGAATCGCGTTCGCGAACCTTTAGCCACGGAGAGAGTATGATATTAATGAACTTTAAATGGCCTAGAAATTAAAACACAGCCTACAATGCTTAGAACATTTAACTGATTCAATTTCAAACAAAAGAGGAGGTGTGGACCAAACATGGCAACAATCAAATGAACAAGTACTATAGTGTACATGTCTATTCACTGAGCATTAACATTGCGGAAGAAACATCGTCTTTGTGGCGAAGAAGTTACAGACGCAATTCGTAATCCCCCATAGTGCGTTCGTAGTACAGCAGACCGCCTCCAGATGGTTTTCATACAATGGTATGAGTGCCGGTCGTAGCAATGGCAAACTGCTGAACTTAAACTTGGCAAGAAATCACAAACAGCCAAACAGTGCTGGGGTTGACTGCGACGACCTGTAAAGGATATGTAACTAACTTGCCTGGAAACTAAATAAATAAGATGATTACTCTGGTATGGCGATATATCGTCCTACTGTCCAAATGAGAGGTCACATCTTGAAGCTACGGAGTTCGTACTTTCTGCGACGCTTTCAGTAGGCCGCCCTGCGGAAAAAGACCGAGCTATATGGGATAAAGCCCGGTGTAATGAAGTCGATCCTCTCGACATTTGCGACTTGTATGGTTTTATACCAGTCTTATGTCTTTTAACCTGGCCGGAATATTTCGCTTGCATCTTTTTTTTTTTTCTTTTTCTTAATTTCTTTCATCAACTCTCTTTTCATTCCCAGCTTTTCTAGAACCTCTGTCGTCATTATGTTCCATGCTGGTAAGCGGGGGATGTCGTGTTTCTCCATCTTACACGATCACCAGCGTCGTGGATCAGCTCCGTGTTCTTGTCCCGACCATGCCACGTGGTCAAGACATCCATATATTTACGTCTCTATCTTCCCCTTGTTCTTTTCCCCTCAATCTTGCCAGTTGTCACCAAGTTCTCTAGTCTATTTCTTTATAAAACGTACCCACAAAAATTTGGCTGTCTACGTCTAATTTCTCTAATCGGTTTACGGTTTTCTTTTGCCCCTGGTAGGACTTGCTCAGTAGTTATTCTGTCTGTCCATGACATAAAACTCCTCTGCTTGATTGTGTTAGTTTCCATGAGAAATTGCAAATGGTAATATACAGAACAACAACCACCGCAAGCGAAAATCACTGTGCCTTTGAACTCATTGTCCAACCAGTCAAAATCATCTCTATTGACACGTGATCTGAGGATCTGATACCACTCGACGCCGATGTCACGGGCGTCAATGATGGCATTACCTTCTTATCTGGAGATTTGAGTCAAGCACCGGATTGCTACTTAGTGCCAGAAATAAGTCGCCGAGCAACCAAATATAGAGTTGACTGTTTGTTTCTGCACATAAACACCTTCGTTGAGCCAAACAGAGTCCTAGTATAGCTTTTCTTTCAGGCTCTAAAAATGGTCAGTTGTCTGTCTGCCGGCAGGACTATTTCAGATCCCTTGCCAAATACGGTGATTTGTGATTGCTCAATTCTAATACAGGTATTGGCGATTGCTTAACTGTTATTTTTGTGTGTGCAAAGGTTGAAAATACATAAACGGTATTGCTAAATTGGACAAGAAGATGAGATTAATTTGTCAGTCGGTATTATGTTTTTGAGAATGACAACACACCAACGAACGTGCTAAAGTGGGTAGAAGGAAGAGATTAATTTGTCTGTGAATATATTGTTTCTGAGACAAATGATAAAAAATTAATGGCTGGATATCTTTAAAACAAGGCAGTTATTCTAAGAACATACAAACGCTATAAAATGTTTAGTTAAATTAGACGTAAATTGTCACATGTTGATGTGGCATCTTATGAGGACATAATTGTGAACACTTACTGACAACTGACAAAGTTGATGTGGCATGTTATGAGGATATAATCTTGAACACCTAGTGACAAATGACAAAGTTGATGTGAAAGAGTTGATGTAGAAGACAAAGAGATAAGCACTTAGGTGCCTTGGCCAAGAGGCAAAATCGGGACAAGAACACATACTTGGTTCGACACTTGATTGAATGACATAGCAAAACATGGCCGTTAACGATTATGGGCATGACACTTGGTGATGATGATGATGATGATGATGATGATGATGATGATGATGATGATGATGATGATGATGATGATGATGATGATGATGATGATGATGATGATGATGATATGAGATTTTCCACTTATTGTGCGGACGTAGTTCTCGGATGTACAATATCCTACTCTTATCTCGCATTGTCCGAGTATGGTATACGTTTCTGACTCGCGTAGATGGAGTAAAAATCAGGTTGTGGAATTTTCAAAGATGAGGCATATGAGAATGTTATACACTTTGGTTATCATTTGTCAGTGGATAGCAAGTCAGAATCTTTTTAAATAGGTGCGAATATCTAGTATGCAACTCAGGTTAAAATCCCACGACTGGTGAAAATCGAAAATAGCAGACCAATTAAGTCACTCTCCACGCAAACTGTCATAGCTTAGAAATCAGTCACTCTCCAGCCAGGCAAACTATCATAGCTTAGGAATAAGTCACTCCCCAGGCAAACTGTCATAGCTTAGAATTAAGTCACTCTCAGGGCTAACTTGTATTGCTTAGGAGTAAGTCACTCTCAGAGGTAACTTTCCTAGCTTAGAAGTATGTCGCTCTCCGGGTTAACTTGCATTGCTTAGAAATAAGTCGCTCTCCGGGCTAACTTACATTGCTTGAAAACTGGAGAGAGAACATTTCTCCAACATACATGGCACCCACCTTGCAGACACTCTGAAATACAATCCTCTTTGAGTCTGTGACGGCGCCACGGAGTTCGTGCGCTATGTTGAGCATATCCTAGCTTAGCGTGATCTGTGGATGTAGACTGGGCCATTTACGACGGTTTCTTCCGTGTTTCCCGAAAATAAGACCTACGCCTATATTAAGCCCTAGCACGATTTTTCAGGGTGTTTTTAATATAAGATCTACCCCTAAAATAAGCCCTAGTTAAGATAGTCAGCTAGAATAAGAGACTTGCCGAATGGCCAATCGGAGTACAGGCGCCACTGGTTCACACTTGATAATGAAAGGATGTGGTTCATAATTCAATACGTCACTCGTGTGAAATAAAGTTACCAATGCACTAGGAGCAGGCTACATGGACAAGAAATGTTCATTTAAGGAAAGCTTTATTGCTGGACATGAGAGACTGGGACCAATGGTTCTACTGGAAATGGAGTCGCAAGAAATTCAGGCCGGAATTCAGGATTTGAAGAGTTATGACGATGTTCCAGAAGAAGATAACATGATTGTATTTAAATAAATGTAGAACTGTATACATGACTAAATGTAGATTTCTTATCTGAAAAAAAAATAATTAATAAATAAGACATCCCCCGAAAATAAGTCCTTGTGTTTAAGCTAAAATTAACATAAAATTTGGTCTTATTTTCGGGGAAACACGGTATATGCAATGTGCGTAATTCTTTACACACCAAATCAGGGTCTGTGGTGATAAAGGAAGCTAAACCATGAGGTTTATGCTACAGAGCTAATTGAAACACACACACACACACACACACACACACACACACACACACACACACACTCGCACACACACACACACACACACACGAGGGAGCTTCAAATGCAAATACTAAAAGTGTCATATAAATTACAATATCCATGTCATTGTCTTATAACCTTTCAATATTGTTGTCAATAATGTCAAGAGTGTTCAGCACGTGACATCATGGTGCAGACAAACGTGGTGATGTCATAAGGACTTTAAAAATAGCCGCTCCAC
>JACEFZ010022437.1:325000-370000 GCA_014155875.1 Cepaea nemoralis | reverse complement strand
CATATACGAAAAAAAAAACAGTAGTTCATTTACATCAAGATCTTTATACTTTATAGTTTCAGCAGTGACTCCCCTCCTCGCATAGGATTAAGACTACAGGTAATTTAGCAGGTAATTTTCCTGCAGATCCTCTATGATAGTAAATCTGAAACAGAAAAATTGGTCTGCCCTCCCTTGTCTTGACTTGTTGGTTATGTTCTTCTTCTTTCGTTGCTTGAAATATGTCTATAGCTGAATTGTTGTCTCTTGTATGAATCTAACAGTCTTTTTTATTTCACTCAGCGGTCCATAGAGTTTATCTTCCACTGTTGTCTCTCTAGGCCAGAAGGTTCGCCTGGATATGTTGTAGTTTGGGCAGTCCTGGAGTATGTGCTCTGCTGTCTGCGACGCCAAACCACATGTGCACATGGCTGTGTCACCAATCTTGAATTTTGTATACATGTGGTTGCGTAATCTATTGTGTCCTGTTCTGAGGCGCAGAATAATGACCTGTTCTGGTCTGTCCATAACGTAGTAGTCGTCTTGAGTAGGGTTTGGTGGCCTTCTGACTGATCTGATCATTCTTTTCTTTTGGTGAAATGTAATGGGCACATCAGGCTGTTCTTCTTTTGCTCCTTCCTTAGCCAATCGATCAGCTCTGTCGTTTCCGGGTACTCCACAGTGGGATGGTATCCACTGTATGGTGACCTTATGCTGACTGCTAAGTTCAGAAAGTAGTGTCCTTAGAACTGGTAATTTCCCAGACAGGAGTGCCTCTATTACTGATTTTGCATCTGTCAATATCACCACAGGTTGTCTACCATGGCTGGTATTTTGTAATTTCTCTATTGCTATCTTGATTGCCTCAATTTCAGCATCATAGTTATGGCAGTACTTTCCTGTTGGAACTCTGGCCGTGTCCCTAGTATTATTTGGGTATTCTATATACACTCCCGCTCCTCCATTTCGAACAGCATTTTGTGCTGACCCATCTGTGTAGACTCGGATCCAGAGGTCCTGTGGGTATTCGTCATCAAGGAAGCTGAGAGTGGCTGTTCTGCGCTGTACACTGTTCTGTTCTTCCTTGTCAAATATTCCTCTCACTTTTGTCTGGATTTGTAGCGATAGTCTATGTTCATCTTTCCATGGAGGTCGCTCTGGAATAGTTGTCAGTGGGAATACCAACTGTGGGAAGATCGGTGGTTTCTCTGCAGAGTCGTTTGGCCTGGTGGATAAAACTACTTCTTTTCAACCGCCCCATAGCTAAGTTTTCAAATCGGTTCTTCATAGGGTGGCCTGGCAAGCTGAGGAACTTGTCTGCTTGTATTAGTGTTTTTGTATCTCTGCGTTCTCTCAGTGCTTGTGTCCTCCCCATTTTCTCCATTGCTACTATAGGGGTTGATCTCATCCCTCCTGTGATGACTCTAAGAGCTTGATTTTGCACCTTGTCCAGCTCTTGTAGTGTGGTTTTTGATGCTGAACACCACGCAGTCGACCCGTATTCCAGGTGTGGTCGTATGCTCTGTTGATAAACTTTGCTAAGTATTCTCCCGCTGGCTCCCCATGTGGTTCCACTTAGCTTTCTCAGGATGGCTATTTTCCTTCTGGCTTTTGCTACAGCTTTTTTGATGTGATTTCTCCATGTCAGCCTGTCATCAAATGTTACACCAAGGAATGTTGGTTCTTTATCTTCTCTTAGGGGCGTTCCATTTATCTGGATGATCCCTGCCTTTTGTTTCGGAGAGAGGGTAAATAGAGTGGTGCTGCACTTGTCAATGTTTATGCTGACACACCATCTATCCGCCCATGCAACAAATGTATCTACAGCTCTCTGTAGCAATATGGTGGCCACTGATGCATGTTCATTTGTGCTCCACAAAACCAGGTCATCAGCGTACATTGCCGCTTTAATTCCATCGGGTAGATTAGCAACAAGATCATTGATGAAGATTAGAAAAAGTGTGGGGGACAAGACTCCACCCTGCGGAACACCGTGACGCAATAGTACTTTCTTGCTCTTGAGACCGTCTATCTGTACTCGGGCTCTTCTGTTGTGCAAGTATGCTTTCACCCATTTGTACATTCTTCCATTGACTTTACAGTTTCTCAGTTTCTTCATAAGACCTTCTTTCCAGACTTTGTCAAAGGCTTTCTTCAGATCTATCCATGCCGCAAGTACCAGCTTCTTCTCTTGGAATGCATCCTCAATTTCTTGAGAGAGATAGGTTGTTTGATCTTTCGTAGAGTAGCCTGCCTAAAGTAAGCCTGTTAAGACACAAGGATGTTTTCACTTTCAGTGTACCACTGCAATCTGTGATTGTTCCAGTGTTTTGCAGAGGCAGCTGGTGAGGCTAATTGGTCTGTAGCTGGAGGCAATGGAACTATCTTTCCCAGATTTTAGGAGGGGTATTATGATTGCTTCTCTCCAGGCTTATGGAACACTGCCTAAGTTCCAGGTGTTATTGAAGACCTGCAACAGCTTTGCTTTGGCCTCTGTTCCTAGGTTTCTGATCATTTCATTGGAGATATCATCAGCTCCTGGTGATATTCTCATTTTCAGTTTTGATATTGCTAGCTCCAGTTCACTGACTGTGATAGGTGCCTCCATAACCTCATGTACTATTTCCTTCTGTCCTGTATGTCGCCATTTCTCTCGAATCTCTTGTTGTTTCTCTGGACTAATTTCGATATTGTTATCTTGTGCGAATGAGTCCGCAAAATGGTCAGCTGCTTGCTTTCCTGTTAAGATGTTTCCGTCTTTATGTAGTGCAATTTTTGAGTTTCTCCCTGAACCCTCATCGTTAAGCTGTTTTATTAGCTTCCACAACTTCCTTGTGTCTCTTTCAAAGTTCAGTGACTCTGTTTTCTCCTGCCAGCTTTTCCGTCTAGCCTGCAGTTGGGCCCTTTGAAATTTGGCTTTTGCGTGCTGGTATTTATTGTGGTGTTCTTGGCAGGGGTTGGCTTCTGTTTACCTTCTACACACTTCCATATCATTATGCAACTGTTCCAGTTCACTACTCCAGTAGGGTTTATAATGTTTACGGGCTCCTCTTGGTACTGTTTCTCTTGCTGCCTGTAGTATGTATTTCCCAAACTCTTCAACTACTTTATTTATGTCCCTCTCAGTGTTCAGGTTTCTGACCAGTATGCTGGTGCGAAGCTTGTACATTGCCCAGTCTGCATTCTTGTAGTTCCACCTCGAGAGAGTGCTGCTTTCTCTGACAAGCTAATTTTCTACAGTTAGAAAGACTGGCCGATGGTCACTGCCACCTAGCTGTTTCCCAACAATTCTTTTAATGTTCCACTCCAGGTCTGGTGAATGAAAAGCCAGGTCAGGTGTAGTTGTAGTGTGCCATGATCTCGAGTAGAAGGTATGTGGGTCAGACGGCTTGTTAATCAAGATGAATCTATTCTCATCTTGCCAGTCTTCCAGTCTCTCTCCTCTCTGGTCCATGTGATCATAGCCCCAGCTCTGCGAGTGGCTGTTAAAATCGCCACACACAATCGTTTTTCCTTGTAATGGTAGTGTATCCAGTGCCTGTGGGCGGTCATTTGGACAGTAGTAATTGATCAGGTGAAGGTCTGTATTGTCTGTCTTAAGTTTAAGTGCCTGATACTCAGCCCCTTCCATGTAGACTTCAATTTGGGAAGCAGGGATGTTATTTTTGACAAGGGTCAGTATCCCACCCTTTCGCCTGTCCTTTCGGTCAGATCGGTAACACTGGTAGCCTCTGATTTTGAAGGCTATATTTTCGTTGAGGTGTGTTTCTTGCAAGCAACATACGCTTACACTTTCTTGGGCCAAGATGTTCTCTAGTTCTATTCTTTTCTTGTTGACACCCTCTGCATTCCAGTGCATTATTTTAAGTCTTTGTTTGGTACGGCCAGACGTTCTATTGTCAGGCCCCCTGGTTCCGCAGGACATCTGAGAAGGACCTCCAATAGTTGTGGTTAGACCCTTACGAGGCATAAGGCCCGGCACTGCATCTGCCTGGGGGTCCAGAGCAGGGCGAGCACGATAACATGTAGCAGTTGTCGACATAATTCACGGCGTAATTGCGTGGCAGCCTGATTTCTGTGGTGCGCCTCCTGGCTGGCTGCCTCCGTCTTCAGCACCTATCTTTTGCAAGAGTAGACTATGGTCTTACTCGACACACGTACACATAATACTGTTCTTCCCGTCCAAACCATTCATTGTTACGATCTTGGTGTGTTGCTGTCGGAAACTTAACTGTCATAAGTAGATGGCTGAGCACCCAAACAAAACAGTTAAGATATCAGAAATGTGGTTTGCTTCATTCGTTGAGCCCTGTAGCACTGAGACAATGGACATGACAATGCCTGGGTATTTACACAACAGATCCTGCTGTAGAGTTATGGCAGACACAACACTGTAGTTCTGCGTAAAGCATCTGTCTCAGCACCTTCCACTTGATACTGTCATTGTGCTGGACAGATTAGGCATCTTACCTTCCGGCTGTGAGCCTGTGTTGTTGCATTTCCCTGTCGGAAGAAAATAAAAAACAATGTTCGTCCTAACGGATGAAAAGTTTTACAACCATCTTGCCCCAATTTGATGACGTCATCTTGTGGGTTATGGATTCCTGCTCCAAACAGTCACTGTGATTTGTTAAGCAAAACATAATTTAAAAATGAAAACAATAAGCAGATATTGCAGAAAAATAGGATATTCATCGACAGTGAACATGAAACAAATATAAGCAATAAATAATATTGGCACACACGCACACACATATGCACGCACACGTACACAATAATTGCAAGAAAAACGCAGACACTACATAAAACCAAACCAAAACAAACAGTGATAATGCAGCCTGTGGTTAATCTAATCCGAATAAAAACACAAGCAACACGGCGACGGACTCGCAAACGTACTGACATACAAGAGAAAGTCGGTAACTGGAGAGGTAAACATGTGCGAGGAGTGATCAGGGTAGATAGCTGAGATTTGTGCCAGTCGGGGAAATAGAGAGATTGATAAATCGGGGGAGGGCGAGAGAAATAAAAGAAGAAAAGAGAGATAGAGGGAAGAGGTAGGGTGGAGAGATGAAAAGAGACATATGAAAGAGATAAAAGATTAAAAGAGAGAGCGCAGAGAGAAAGAAATGAGAGAAGGGGCGGGGAGAAAAGATGAGCAATGGCGAGAGAGAGAGAGAGAGAGAGAGAGAGAGAGAGAGAGAGAGAGAGAGAGAGAGAGAGAGAGAGAGAGAGAGAGAATGAAAGTTATGTGGACATGTGTAGAATTGATCTAATTTTACAGCTGAAACACTCACGATCTTCAGAATTATACGCAGAATATATAAGATAACTGTGCTTGCCGTTGACGTTAAATACTCACCTACTTCGTGCTCATTCACTAGCCTGTCTGTTCACACGTCTCTTTTTATTGTGTAGCTAACGTCATGTCTGCTTGCTTACATACAAAAATAACTTAATTTCTTTCTGTGTACATACATCGTATCTTCCACATGTACATACCGTCATTTCTCCTTGCTTATGTACATACGTACCTTCACTTCTTCCCCCTTACATACATATGTACCTTCATTTCTTCCTCCTGATATAATATGCACCTTTATTTCTTCCAGCTTACATACACGCGTACCTTCATTTCTCCTTGCTTACATACATACGCACCTTCATTTCCACCTGCTTATATACTTATGTAGCTTCATTTCTACCTGTTTACATACATACGTGCTTTCATTTATTTTCCCTGTTTACATACATCCTTATCTTCATTTCTATCAACTTACGTAATTACCTTCACTTCTCTCTGCTTACATACGTCCTTATTTTAATTTCTATCAACTTACACACGTAATTATATTTATTTCTATCTGTATACAGGAGTACATACCTTTATTTCATTCTGCCTTCATGATTACTTGCTTTCATTTCTCTCTACACATGCATGCGTGCTGTCTGTCTGTCTGTCTGTCTGTCTGTGTAGGTATATGTTATGTATTTAGGTGTATGTATGTACGCATACTGTTGCCGGCCTAAACAACAGCTTCGCGAGTTGTCATTCCTGGCTTCGACTAAATGCCTACTCCATCTTAAATGCGTGACCTAGTCTGCCAATACAATTTCCCCGGCCGCACTCCCTCCGCAAGCCATTTTTGTTTTAAATGTTGAAATGCGGTGAGGTAATGGGGACACTTGGCAAGGTGGGATAAAAACCATCTAGATAACGACTAGATTCTTTCACTTTATCGTCTCATCATTTATCATTTCACGTGAATCTGGGTGTCTGGACAATGAACAAAAACAAACAACATACAAGCTGTCTGTGTTACGACCGCGAAGTGGCAAAAATGTCGGCATCGTTCAACATGAATCTTTTGTGGGCATGGCGCTTCCAACCCACCCTGGCGAACAATCAAGTCTAGTTATCTGATGTCTCAAAGATAAACTTAACAAATTAAGAGTGTTTTTGTAGCTGTGTTGTGGCACGTTTATTTACTGTTATTTATTGTGGCTTTTTTTTTTTGGGGGGGGGGGGGGGGTAGTGAGGGGGAGAGTTAACAAACTGCAAGGTTGCATGACTATTAATAGAGCTCCGGCAAAGGTCTCTCAATTTCCATGCTGTTTTTCTGCACATCTTCTTTAGATACTCATTTAATACATGTAGAAACAGACGAAAACTCTCAATTGATTGGTTAAATTAGACATTCAAGTGTTTTGCAGTATGTTATGAGGAGAAATATATTTGAAAACTTCGTAACAAAAATTAGTTGCATATCCTTTGCATGACGTCGTATTTGCCAGCGACCTTGTGTATGAGTTGTTGCTCGCGAACTTGAACTTTGAAGGCTCGTGGATCAATCATGTTTCTTGCTAAATTCTTCTAAATTGCATGTTTGTAGCTTGGGGTTTTGGTTGCGGCGCTCGGACACGTATATATTTCTTGGGTGTGTCGTGAATGTTCTATGAGCGCCGTTTGCAGTATCACTGACCTGTTTGCGAGAGCGATGATGATGCAGGCATATTCTATATCTGTTGCTGCTGTGATCACACTTCTGCCTGGCGAAGCTATAATCGCCTCACTATAGCAGTTTCTCACAATGGTTAAAGTTCTGTTTTCTCTATCGCTCTGCACAGTTCACAACAGCTAACTCTTTAAAACATTTCAACGCAACTCGATCGAACAACAGAACGCAGTTCAATTTTACATCTTCTTTTTGACTCCAGACATTTAACAAGACACAATATCACTACGAAACCTAGAGTCTACAGTAACTACACAACCTAACCACAGGTGTAGCGGCACAGTACATGGTCGTGCTATGTGAACTACAGACCCATGTTCGAACAGGTCCACAACTCTAGCCTAGCTCTTATTCCTAGAGTTTAATCCGACATTTCCTTGAACACAATAAGGTCGTCTGTATGAAACCCAGTACTTCACAAATTCTTAGTTCTTTAACACTTTTAACAAATTGGTATGTTCTTTGTATACAATTTTAACATACACAAAGTTTTCTGACAATTCTCTGCTTTAGCGTAATGTAGTTTCGAACTGTTTCTGCTACTGTACATTTCGCGATTTACACCTGTTACTTGACATTCCGTTAGGTCGTTGATATTCTCTTTATTTCTGCTTTTCTTACACAATATATAGGGCAGGGGTGGGCAAACTACGGCCCGCGGGCCGCATGCGGCCCGGCAACTGACATTATGCGGCACTCGAGGGCATTTAGAAATAAAAATGTTTACTTTGTTTTTAAGTTCTTTTGTTGAATTTTACAGAATTTCACGTACCGTTGTGATTGTTTTAACATTTTTTGATAAAGTTACTTTCTAACTTTTATATTTTTGTAAACAGTCCTTGACCTTCGTAATGCGAATTTATCGATTTTAATATAGAGAAATATTTATCGACATTATTCTCTTAGGGCTGTCCACTGGCCGACGTCAACTTTATTAAGTGACGTTTGTCAATACCTCAGCATGGTGACTGTTCCCATAGACTGATTGACTGTGGTTTCTATACTACACACAATGGCGGGCAGGATGCAACTATAAAATGACAAAACTCCAGCGACGTTTTCACAGTTGTATTAAATACAATACATTTCATGTATTCATCAATTGTTGGACACCACAATCAAATCTAATAGACTTGACACAACTCTAAAATAATAAAAGCGGCATAGTATAAGCCGTTGCCTATCTTCGAAACGTGGTGCGTTCACGACGAGAACCACAACTTGAATGCCCTTGTCACCTTCGCAAAATCGTGGCTCTTGCTCCGGTGACAACCTCGGCGTGCGCCACATGGGTTAAAACCCACGATTGTCACGTCCTTCTCCGTGACCACCTTTCAACATGCCATGAGCTCCAATTCGACTCATTGCACAATCCCAGCATTTCTTGGCTAGTTGTGTGTGATTTCTTGACAAATGTACGTTCAATAGTGTGCTATTGCTGTTAAGCAAAAATGAAAACAGACGCTGAATAACACAATGGCAACAAAGCAATAAATTAATCAAACAAAGTAGAAAGTTTAAGCACAGTCAATAAATGAAGCAATCCCAAGCAATTAATCAAACAAGACTGACAATTTCATGACGACTGGCAGCAAGCTTTATCGGAAAAGGGGAAACAAGGAAGGCAATGCAGTGTTTGAAAATATTGCCGGTCCAAGTTTAGTATGCACCCTCTGTAAAGTTCACGAAACAAAATAGGTAAATACAAAACTTGGACCGGCAATACGTTCAATCACTGCAGAGTCACTAAAAACACACCCTGTACCTCCACGACTTGACCATATGGCATTATTAGGTATATGGTGCTAGAGGCATACTTTTAGAGGCACTGTATGGCCGTGTGGTCAATATCATACCCACCGCCTTTACTTCCCAAGGCATTTTCTGGTACCCATTCTAAGCTGGGTCCACCTGTGAGCCCGGATCAATTTCTAAAATCCACCACGAGTTTAACGGAACCGTCAGGAGCGCATCTAACCTCCACGCTACCGCGGTTTTCAGGGAAGACAGTTACATAAATAAACACACATAGTAATCTGTGGCGCTCATAGAAGGAGAAGAAGAAGTAGAGATTAGTGTCTAGTTTGTCATGCGTCGAAGTACACTTGTTCCTGCAGCGAGGCGCTGTCGTCATTAGGAGGTGACAGGTTCGAATCCCGGTCGGTAACTATAGCTTTCAAATTTTATGTTGTCTAGTGCGTCCTCTAGTCTCTACTTCTTTCTTCTCCTTCTGTGAGCGCCAAACAATACTATGTGTGTTTATTTATGTAACTGTCTCAGTGACCTCAATGGGTTCCCATATCGACTTTCAGGGAAGAGGAGAGCAACCAAATCTTCGTTCTGATAAAGCCTGCCCAGGAATTACTATTTTTCCCCGAGGTCAGTATACCGAATAGGTAAGAGCGCTCGCTCTAAAACTTCTGATATACTGATGCCGTAATAGATGATTCAAACCCTACTCCCGTCAGTTGGACTGAAATGTTGATTTCTCGTCCTTGACTTGTGGACGTAAATTACAAGTACCTCAGAAGTCTGAGTGAGTTCGCCTGATGGCGAGAAACACTGGTAGTAGAGACAACTAATTCAAACGAAAAAAGCTGTCCTGTGTACTAGAAATAATAGCATGTGTATGGACTACGCTTGAGTTCAAAAGCTAGCGACGAGTGGAAATAAATGATTGTGTGAAATATCAATAGTCACGTCAATGCTGTATGATGAAGGTTTAAAATAACGCAATATCTTCAGGAGATTTAAATACACGACCAAAGAGCCGACAGGCAAGAGACCCATGGCGCTACCTCGGCCTCCCGACTTACTGTACAAAACGTCAACAAATATGGCAGCAACCACTTCCTTCCGCCGTTAACTCCATGGGGATGTCATGAACTTGACAATAACTGCCGCTTTTATTGCAGCCATTAAAGTTGATGTCTCGTATTGCGTAAAATTTAAAATGGAAACGTGTGGAAGGAGTGGGTGCCGAGCTTGGACAGGAGTGGGTACCGAGCATGGATAGGAGTGGTTGCCGAGCATGGATGCACATGAGTGAGTGCTGAGCAAGGAAGGACAGGGGTGTATGCCGAGCATGGATAGGAGTGAGTGCCAAGTATGGATTGACAGGAGTGTATGCCGAGCATGGACAGGAGTGTATGCCGAGTATGGACAGGAGTAGGTGCGAGCATGGATTGACAGGAGTGGGTGCCGAGCATGGATTGACAGAAGTGGGTGCCGACGATGGATTGACAGGAGTGTATGCCGAGAATGGACAGGAGTGTATGCCGAGCATGGACAGGAGTAGGTGCGAGCATGGATTGACAGGAGTGGGTGCCGAGCATGGATTGACAGGAGTGGGTGCCGACGATGGATGGACAGGAGTGGGTGTCGAGCATGGACAGGAGTGAGTGCAGACTATGGACATGAGTGGGTGCCGAGCATGGATTGACAGGAGTAGGTGTCGAGCATGGATGGACGGGTGTTGGTTCTGAACATAGATGGACAGGAGTGAGTGCCGAGCATGTACAGGAGTGGGTGCAGAGCATGGATTGACAGGAGTGGGTGCCCAGCATGGATGGACGGGAGTGGGTGCCGAGCATGGATGGACGGGAGTGGGTGATGAACATAGATGGACAGGAGTGAGTACCGAGCATGGACAGGAGTGGGTACCCAGCGGACAGGAGTGGGTGCCGAGCATAGACAGGAGTGGGTGCCGAGCATGGACAGGGATGGTGCCGCGCATTGACAGGAGTGGGTGCCGCGGATGGGCAAGCCTCTCTTATACGGTGTGTAGTGTCCGGTTCAGGCTAGAGGGAGAGGCACGGAGCGAGAGGGACTATTAGCATAGCCTCAGTTGGAAGACTCGCTGTGGACACGGGAGATATTTTGAGGAACCTATTAACAAATGAAGAGACTGTGGCCGAGTGGCTAGAACGCAGGCACTCATTTAGGAGACCCTGGTCCAAATCATCGGTAATGTGAAGAAATTTTGTTGTTGTTGGTGGTGGTGGTGGGTGGGTGGGGTGGGGAGGGGGGAGGCTTTCTGCAAAGTTCGCGGCGCTGAACTAGCCAGGCGATCTTAATTCTTCAGGTTCAAGTGGGTCTTATAGCAGTGGGTCTTCCAGTGGTGGTGTCTTCCAATTGTGGTTTTTCCAGTAGTGAGTTTTCCAATTGTGGGTCTTCCGGTAATTGGTCTTCCATTAGTGGGTCTTCCAGGTTAAGAAATCAAAGAGAACCTGCTAGGTGAGGAGGGGAAGTTTGTTGACCTGGAATGAACTTTGCTGTTTTTTAATAGTCAAAACAAATTAAGAGACACGATAAAACGCACAGAACCACGACGAAAGATCAGATGACCTAACTCTGGCGGGTAGATCTGATGTGAGTCCCTGGAATGGGAGTCAAGTGCTCCTGCAGATGTGCAAGATTATCGCCCCTTCATGATGATCAGTTGAAAGACTACAAGCAAGCAGATAGCCACGGTCTTGCAAAGGTGTTCTCATAGATTGTTAATCTTGGAGGATCCAGAGTTATATTTAAACCCAGTTTTACTTGCTTATCGTCGAGAAAACACTGGTTATCTCACGTGTGAGTAGCTGCTTCAAGGCGGCGTTTGACTTGCTGTGTGTGAGTGCACATTTGTGTTGTGTTCTCATTCGTCCAATATACACCCCCCCCCCCTCATCATTTCACTAGAGGGGGATAGGAGAAGTAGCGGGGAAGCGACAGAGAGATGGACAGGCAGAGATAGACAGAATCAGAGAGAAACAGAGAGGGCAGAAAAAGTCAGAGACAGAGAGAGACAGAGAAAGACAGTCAGACAGGCAGATGCACAGACAGACAGACAGACAGACAGACAGACAGACAGACAGACAGACAGACAGACAGACAGACATGGGCACGGAAGTGAGACAGACAGACAGACAGACAGACAGACAGACAGACAGACAGACAGACAGACAGACAGACAGACAGACAGACAGACAGACATGGGCACGGAAGTGAGACAGACAGACAGACAGACAGACAGACAGACAGACAGACAGACAGACAGACAGACAGACAGACAGACAGACAGACAGAGTGACACAATCACGGAAGTGAGGCAGACAGACAGACAGACAGATAGACAGACAGACAGACAGGAGCACAGAAACAGACAGGCACATACAGAAACACAGACACACAGAGACAAATATACCGAGGATGGTATTTGAGCACTTTTTAACTACTAGTTCGATGTGCAGTGAGGAAGATCTGTTGACTAACTAACTGTTTGACTAACTAACTGTTGACTAACTAACTTTTGACTAACTGTTGACTAACTAACTGCTGGCTAAATAACTGTTAACTAATTAACTGTTGACTAACTAACTGTTGACTAACTAACTGTTGACTAACTAACTTTTGACTAACTGTTGACTAACTAACTGTTGACTAACTAACTTTTGGCTAACTGTTGACTAACTAACTGTTGACTAACTAACTTTTGACTAACTGTTGACTAACTAACTGCTGGCTAAATAACTGTTAACTAATTAACTGTTGACTAACTAACTGTTGACTAACTAACTGTTGACTAACTAACTGTTGACTAAGTGTTGACTAATGAACTGTTGACTAACTGTTGAATAACTAATTGTTGACTAACTCACTGTTGACTAACTAATTATTGAGTATCTAACTGTTGACTAACTCACTGTTGACTAACTAACTGTGATTAACTAACTGTTGGCTAACTAAATGTTGGCTAAGTGTTGACAAACTAACTGTTGACTAACTGTTGACAAATTAACTGTTGACTAACTAACTGTTGACTATCTAACTGTTGACTAAGTGTTGACTAACTAACTCTTGACTAATTAGCTGTTGACTAACTAACTGTTGAATAATTAACTATTGACTAACTAGCTCTTTACTAACTAACTGTTGACTAACTAACTGTTGACTAACTAATTTTTGACTAACTAACTGTTGACTAATTATTGACTAACTGTTGACTAATTGTTGACTAATTAACTGTTGACTAATTGTTGACTAACTAACTGTTGACTAAGTGTTGACTAACTAACTCTTGACTAATTAACTGTTGACTGTCAAACTGTTGACTAACTAACTGTTGAATAATTAACTATTGACTAACTAGCTGTTGACTAACTAGCTGTTGACTAACTAACTGTTGACTAACTAAGTGTTGACTAACTAACTGTTGACTAATTAACGGTTGACTAACTATTGACTAACTGTTTACTAACTGTTGACTAATTAACTGTTGACTAACTGTTGGCTAACTAAGTGTTGACTAACTTTTGACTAACTAACTGTTGACTAAATGTTGACTAATTGTTGACTAATTAACTGTTGACTGACTGTTAAATAACTGTTGATTAATTATTGACTAACTGTCGACTAACTATTGACTAACTGTTTACTAACTGTTAACTAACTGTCCGATAACTAACTGTTGACTAACTAACTTTTTAACTAAGTGTTGACTAACTAACTGTTTGATTTACTGTTGACTAACTAACTGTTGACTAATTGTTGACTAATTAACTGTGGACTAACTGTTGACTAACTATTGACTAACTAACTATTGACTAACTGTTTACTAAATATTAACTAACTGCCTGTTAACTAACTAACTGTTAACTAACTGTTGACTAACTGTTGACTAACTGTTGACTAACTGTTGACTAATTAAAAGTCGACTAACTACTTCAGAGGTACTTGTAATTTACGTCACCAAGTCTAGGACGAGAAGTAAACCGAACATTTTATTTCAACTGACCGGTGTAGCTGGACAGTTGGACTACAATATTGACTGTTCGTCCTTGACTTGGGGGAGTAATTTACAAGTACCTCTGATGAAGTCGGAGTGGGTTCGTCTGATGGTGAGGGACACTAATAATAGGAAAAACTAATCCACACACACAAATCAGTCCAGTGCACTATAAACAGTAGCCCGTGTATGGACAACGCTTGATTTCTGTTCGAGAGAATGCTAAAAAAAAAACATGTCTTCCTTCGTTTACTTTCCTTAGCATAGTTTAGCCTACCAGCCAAAGTCGTTGCCCGTGGGTTGGTGCTGAAAGTATTGAGGAAACCCCCGAAAGCTTGCATGATCAGTTTACTTCTGCAGAAATCAATCCTAATTCTATAAATTGAGTGTAGATAAGTGCCCTAGTGAGGTGTCAGACATACGTACGTGGCAAAGTCTCTCATGTGAATTCATTTGTTTTCTTTCTGTAGAGCCAGCACTTTGACACGATTTCTAGTACTCAGTCACCTCAAATTGTATACGTCTTTTCCCATTGGTGTGTTATCTCAAACTCTCCATCTTAACTGGCTGGGCAAAGTGTTTGGGTGTGTCTATATGTTTGCCTGTTACATGGTTTAGGAATGAGGGAGTAAAGGAGAGAGAGAGAGAGAGAGAGAGAGAGAGAGAGAGAGAGAGAGAGAGAGAGAGAGAGAGAGAGAGAGAGAGAGACGAGGGGGAAGGGAAGACAGACAGACATGATTATCTTTACGTTGTGGAAGTGGTAGTAGTAGTAGTAGCAGCAGCAGCAGTGGAAGTAGTAGTAGTAGTAGTAGTAGTAGTAGTAGTAGTAGTAGTAGTAGTAGTACTAGCAGTAGTAGTACTAGCAGTAGTAGTAGTAGTAGTAGTAGTAGCAGCAGCAGCAGCAGCAATAGTAATAGTAGTAGTAGTAGTAGTAGTAGTAGTAGTAGTAGTAGTAGTAGTAGTAGTAATGATAGCAGTAGTAGTAGTAATTGTAGTAGTAGTAGTAATAGTTGTTGTTGTTGTTGTTGTGGTGGTAGTAGTAGTAGTAGTAGTAGTAGTAGTAGTAGTAGTAGTAGTAGCAGCAGCAGCAGCAGCAATAGTAATAATAGCAGCAGCAGTAGTAGTAGTAGTAGTAGTAGTAGTAGTAGTAATAGTAGTAGTAGTAGTAGTAGTAGTAGTAGTAGTAGTAGTAGTAGTAGTAGTAGTAGTAGTAGTAGTAGTAGGAATAGTAGTAGTAGTAGTAGTAGTAGTAGTAGTAGTAGTAGTAGTAGTAGTAGTAGTAGTAGTAGTAGTAGTAGTTGTTGTTGTTGTTGTTGTATTTGTTGTTGTTGTGGTAGTAGCAATAGTAGTAGTAGCAGCAGTAGCAGTAGAAGTAGTAGTGGTAGTAGTAGTAGTAGTAGTAGTAGTAGTAGTAGTAGTAGTAGTTGTTGTAGTAGTAGTAGTAGTAGTAGTAGTAGTAGTAGTAGTAGTAGTAGTAGTTGTTGTTGTTGTGGTTGTGGTGGTGGTGGTGGTGGTGGTGGTGGTGGTGGTGGTGGTGGTGGTGGTGGTGGTGGTGGTGGTGGTGGTGGTGGTGGTGGTAGTAGTAGTAGTAGTAGTAGTAGTAGTAGTAGTAGTAGTAGTAGTAGTAGTAGTAGTAGTAGTAGTAGTCCTACAGTTCCAACTTCACAGCAACGAGTCGCTTAATAACTGTCCCTTCCTATGCCAGTGAAAACCGCACGACATGCTGAGCATTGTCCCGTGTAAACTCGTGAAGAAAACAAGCCGTAATCCACATGACAATGCAGTTCATTATCGAAGAAGAAAGCCGTGCGAGCAAATTCCAGCATCTGGCACACGCATCACCGCATGAGGCAGTCGCGGAAGTTCCGATAGCTAGCTGTAAGTCATTTTCTGAATTTGTACTTCATAGCAACAGTGCTCGCAAACAAAAAGCATTCCGAAAGAAATTCACAGCTCAGTGTCTCACCAAGCACTCGACTCAGTAGCTGAGCGGCGAAACAGGGTCCTGACAGTCCAAGCCTGGAGATAATCAGCTCTCCAGGTTCTTATCGGCCCGCCTACACATTGGCCATGTTGGTTAGGTAGTCCACTGTTCAAAAGTTTTGTGTAATAGATTGCCTGTTATGTGCGACGCTTTCCGCGCTGCTGAAAGAGACTGAGCCATATGGGATAAAAACCCGGTGCGATGAAGTCGACCCTGTCGAATTTTAAGCGACGTTTTTTTAAAAAAATAATTGTAACCATTAATAATGAGTGACAGGAAACTTGTAAAGAATATATTCCGCCAGTAATCAAAGACATATAATAACGTACACACTTCATATTTTTTTTTATTCGTTCTCAAACTTCCGGTGTGCTGATGCCGAGGTAGCGGGTTCAACCCCTACACTGGTTAGTTGGATTAAAATGTTGGCTTCTTGTTCTTGATTTGGGGACTAAATTACAAGTACCTCAGAAGTTGGCGTGGGTTTGCCTGATGGCGAGGGACACTGGTAATAGGGAAAGCTAACCCGCGAGCAAAATTCAGTCCAGTGTACTGGAAGTAGTAGCCCGCGTGTGGAGTACGCTGGAGGTCAAAGCGAGGAACGGGCGCGAGGTGGGGTGGGGGAGGAGAACTACTATTGAACGGGCACGAGGTGGGGGTGGGGGAGGAGAACTACTATTGAACGGGCACGAGGTGGGGGTGGGGGAGGAGAACTACTATTGAACGGGCACGAGGTGGGGTGGGGGAGGGAGAACTACTATTGAACGGGCACGAGGTGGGGGTGGGGGAGGAGAACTACTATTGAACGGGCACGAGGTGGGGGTGGGGAGGAGAACTACTATTGAACGGGCACGAGGTGGGGGTGGGGGAGGAGAACTACTATTGAACGGGCGCGGGGTGGGGGTGGGGGAGGAGAACTACTATTGAACGGGCACGAGGTGGGGGTGGGGGAGGAGAACTACTATTGAACGGGCGCGGGGTGGGGGTGGGGGAGGCGAACTACTATTGAACGGGCACGAGGTGGGGGTGGGGGAGGAGAACTACTATTGAACGGGCACGAGGTGGGGGTGGGGGAGGAGAACTACTATTGAACGGGCACGAGGTGGGGGTGGGGGAGGAGAACTACTATTGAACGGGCACGAGGTGGGGGTGGGGGAGGAGAACTACTATTGAACGGGCACGAGGTGGGGGTGGGGGAGGAGAACTACTATTGAACGGGCACGAGGTGGGGGTGGGGGAGGAGAACTACTATTGAACGGGCACGAGGTGGGGGTGGGGGAGGCGAACTACTATTGAACGGGCGCGGGGTGGGGGTGGGGGAGGAGAACTACTATTGAAACGGGCACGAGGTGGGGGTGGGGGAGGAGAACTACTATTGAACGGGCACGAGGTGGGGGTGGGGGAGGAGAACTACTATTGAACGGGCACGAGGTGGGGGTTGGGGAGGAGAACTACTATTGAACGGGCACGAGGTGGGGGTGGGGGAGGAGAACTACTATTGAACGGGCACGAGGTGGGGGTGGGGGAGGCGAACTACTATTGAACGGGCGCGGGGTGGGGGTGGGGAGGAGAACTACTATTGAACGGGCACGAGGTGGGGGTGGGGGAGGAGAACTACTATTGAACGGGCACGAGGTGGGGGTGGGGGAGGAGAACTACTATTGAACGGGCGCGGGGTGGGGGTGGGGAGGAGAACTACTATTGAACGGGCACGAGGTGGGGGTGGGGGAGGAGAACTACTATTTGAACGGGCGCGGGGTGGGGGTGGGGGAGGCGAACTACTATTGAACGGGCACGAGGTGGGGGTGGGGGAGGAGAACTACTATTGAACGGGCACGAGGTGGGGGTGGGGGAGGAGAACTACTATTGAACGGGCACGAGGTGGGGGTGGGGGAGGAGAACTACTATTGAACGGGCACGAGGTGGGGGTGGGGGAGGAGAACTACTATTGAACGGCACGAGGTGGGGGTGGGGGAGGAGAACTACTATTGAACGGGCACGAGGTGGGGGTGGGGGAGGAGAACTACTATTGAACGGGCACGAGGTGGGGGTGTGGGAGGCGAACTACTATTGAACGGGCACGAGGTGGGGGTGGGGGAGGAGAACTACTATTGAACGGGCACGAGGTGGGGGTGGGGGAGGAGAACTACTATTGAACGGGCACGAGGTGGGGGTGGGGAGGCGAACTACTATTGAACGGGCACGAGGTGGGGGTGGGGGAGGAGAACTACTATTGAACGGGCGCGGGGTGGGGGTGGGGGAGGAGAACTACTATTGAACGGGCACGAGGTGGGGGTGGGGGAGGAGAACTACTATTGAACGGGCACGAGGTGGGGGTGGGGGAGGAGAACTACTATTGAACGGGCACGAGGTGGGGGTGGGGGAGGCGAACTACTATTGAACGGGCGCGGGGTGGGGGTGGGGGAGGCGAACTACTATTGAACGGGCACGAGGTGGGGGTGGGGGAGGAGAACTACTATTGAACGGGCACGAGGTGGGGGTGGGGGAGGAGAACTACTATTGAACGGGCGCGGGGTGGGGGTGGGGGAGGAGAACTACTATTGAACGGGCACGAGGTGGGGGTGGGGGAGGAGAACTACTATTGAACGGGCACGAGGTGGGGGTGGGGGAGGAGAACTACTATTGAACGGGCACGAGGTGGGGGTGGGGGAGGCGAAACTACTATTGAACGGGCGCGGGGTGGGGGTGGGGGAGGCGAACTACTATTGAACGGGCACGAGGTGGGGGTGGGGGAGGAGAACTACTATTGAACGGGCGCGGGGTGGGCGTGGGGGAGGAGAACTACTATTGAACGGGCACGAGGTGGGGGTGGGGGAGGAGAACTACTATTGAACGGGCACGAGGTGGGGGTGGGGGAGGAGAACTACTATTGAACGGGCACGAGGTGGGGGTGGGGGAGGAGAACTACTATTGAACGGGCACGAGGTGGGGGTGGGGGAGGAGAACTACTATTGAACGGGCACGAGGTGGGGGTGGGGGAGGCGAACTACTATTGAACGGGCGCGGGGTGGGGGTGGGGGAGGAGAACTACTATTGAACGGGCACGAGGTGGGGGTGGGGGAGGAGAACTACTATAGAACGGGCACGAGGTGGGGGTGGGGGAGGAGAACTACTATTGAACGGGCGCGGGGTGGGGGTGGGGAGGAGAACTACTATTGAACGGGCACGAGGTGGGGGTGGGGGAGGAGAACTACTATTGAACGGGCGCGGGTGGGGGTGGGGGAGGCGAACTACTATTGAACGGGCACGAGGTGGGGGGTGGGGGAGGAGAACTACTATTGAACGGGCACGAGGTGGGGGTGGGGGAGGAGAACTACTATTGAACGGGCACGAGGTGGGGGTGGGGGAGGAGAACTACTATTGAACGGGCACGAGGTGGGGGTGGGGGAGGAGAACTACTATTGAACGGGCACGAGGTGGGGGTGGGGAGGAGAACTACTATTGAACGGGCACGAGGTGGGGGTGGGGGAGGAGAACTACTATTGAACGGGCACGAGGTGGGGGTGGGGAGGCGAACTACTATTGAACGGGCACGAGGTGGGGGTGGGGGAGGAGAACTACTATTGAACGGGCACGAGGTGGGGTGGGGGAGGAGAACTACTATTGAACGGGCACGAGGTGGGGGTGGGGGAGGCGAACTACTATTGAACGGGCACGAGGTGGGGGTGGGGGAGGAGAACTACTATTGAACGGGCGCGGGGTGGGGGGTGGGGAGGAGAACTACTATTGAACGGGCACGAGGTGGGGGTGGGGGAGGAGAACTACTATTGAACGGGCACGAGGTGGGGGTGGGGGAGGAGAACTACTATTGAACGGGCACGAGGTGGGGGTGGGGGAGGCGAACTACTATTGAACGGGCGCGGGGTGGGGGTGGGGGAGGCGAACTACTATTGAACGGGCACGAGGTGGGGGTGGGGGAGGAGAAACTACTATTGAACGGGCACGAGGTGGGGGTGGGGGAGGCGAACTACTATTGAACGGGCACGAGGTGAAGGTGGGGGAGGAGAACTACTATTGAACGGGCGCGGGGTGGGGGTGGGGAGGAGAACTACTATTGAACGGGCACGAGGTGGGGGTGGGGGAGGAGAACTACTATTGAACGGGCACGAGGTGGGGGTGGGGGAGGAGAACTACTATTGAACGGGCACGAGGTGGGGGTGGGGGAGGCGAACTACTATTGAACGGGCGCGGGGTGGGGGGTGGGGGAGGCGAACTACTATTGAACGGGCACGAGTGGGGGTGGGGGAGGAGAACTACTATTGAACGGGCGCGGGGTGGGCGTGGGGGAGGAGAACTACTATTGAACGGGCACGAGGTGGGGGTGGGGGAGGCGAACTACTATTGAACGGGCACGAGGTGGGGGGTGGGGGAGGAGAACTACTATTGAACGGGCGCGGGGTGGGGGTGGGGGAGGAGAACTACTATTGAACGGGCGCGGGGTGGGGGTGGGGGAGGCGAACTACTATTGAACGGGCGCGGGGTGGGGGTGGGGGAGGCGAACTACTATTGAACGGTCGCGGGGTGGGGGTGGGGGAGGCGAACTACTATTGAACGGGCGCGAGGTGGGGGTGGGGGAGGAGAACTACTATTGAACGGGCGCGGGGTGGGGGTGGGGGAGGCGAACTACTATGAACGGGCGCGGGGTGGGGGTGGGGGAGGCGAACTACTATTGAACGGGCGCGGGGTGGGGGTGGGGGAGGAGAACTACTATTGAACGGGCGCGGGGTGAGGGTGGGGAGGAGAACTACTATTGAACGGGCGCGGGGTGGGGGTGGGGGAGGCGAACTACTATTGAACGGGCGCGGGGTGGGGGTGGGGGAGGCGAACTACTATTGAACGGGCGCGGGGTGGGGGTGGGGGAGGCGAACTACTATTGAACGGGCGCGAGGTGGGGGTGGGGGAGGAGAACTACTATTGAACGGGCGCGAGGTGGGGGTGGGGGAGGAGAACTACTATTGAACGGGCGCGGGGTGGGGGTGGGGGAAGAGAACTACTATTGAACGGGCACGGGGTGGGGGTGGGGGAGGAGAACTACTATTGAACGGGTGCGGGGTGGGGGTGGGGGAGGAGAACTACTATTGAACGGGCGCGGGTGGGGGGTGGGGGAGGAGAACTACTATTGAACGGGCGCGGTGTGGGGGTGGGGGAGGAGAACTACTATTGAACGGGCGCGAGGTGGGGGTGGGGGAGGAGAACTACTATTGAACGGGCGCGGGGTGGGGTGGGGGAAGAGAACTACTATTGAACGGGCGCGGGGTGGGGGTGGGGGAGGAGAACTACTATTGAACGGGCGCGGGGTGGGGGTGGGGGAGGAGAACTACTATTGAACGGGCGCGGGGTGGGGGTGGGGGAGGCGAACTACTATTGAACGGGCGCGGGGTGGGGGAGGGGAGGAGAACTACTATTGAACGGGCGCGGTGTGGGGGTGGGGGAGGAGAACTACTATTGAACGGGCGCGAGGTGGGGGTGGGGGAGGAGAACTACTATTGAACGGGCGCGGGGTGGGGGAGGCGAACTACTATTGAACGGGCGCGAGGTGGGGGGTGGGGAGGCGAACTACTATTGAACGGGCGCGGGGTGGGGGTGGGGGAGGCGAACTACTATTGAACGGGCGTGGGGTGGGGGTGGGGGAGGCGAACTACTATTGAACGGGCGCGAGGTGGGGGTGGGGGAGGCGAACTACTATTGAACGGGCGCGAGGTGGGGGTGGGGGAGGCGAACTACTATTGAAAGGGCGCGGGGTGGGGGGGGGGGGTGGGGGAGGCGAACTACTATTGAACGGGCGCGAGGTGGGGGTGGGGGAGGCGAACTACTATTGGACGGGCGCGGGGTGGGGGTGGGGGAGGCGAACTACTATTGAACGGGCGCGGGGTGGGGGTGGGGGAGGCGAACTACTATTGAACGGGCGCGGGGTGGGGGTGGGTGAGGCGAACTACTATTGAACGGGCGCGAGGTGGGGGTGGGGGAGGCGAACTACTATTGAACGGGCGCGAGGTGGGGGTGGGGGAGGCGAACTACTATTGAAAGGGCGCGGGGTGGGGGGTGGGGGAGGCGAACTACTATTGAACGGGCGCGGGGTGGGGGTGGGGGAGGCGAACTACTATTGAACGGGCGCGAGGTGGGGGTGGGGGAGGCGAACTACTATTGAACGGGCGCGAGGTGGGGGTGGGGGAGGCGAACTACTATTGAACGGGCGCGAGGTGGGGGTGGGGGAGGAGATAGTTAGTTAGTTAGTCGAAAGATCATCCTCATTGCACATCGAACCATTCAGTCCATAAGTGCTCGGATCCCCTCCTCAGCAAATCCCGCAGAGTGTAGCGGCTAACGACACTGGTTCTGTGTTGGTTTATCAATCTTCTTTGGCTTCCTGCGTAGTGTTCTTGTTTGGCCACCCCTCTTTTAATTTGCTGCTCTCGCAGTCTGGCCATTGTTGTAGATTCACAGTCATCACTTGGCTCACGCAAGAGTCTTACTTCTCGTGGAGCATTCAGAATGCCAGCCTGGTCCATGGCGCGTCCGCCCTCCACAGTAGCCTCACCTGCGAGCTTGTCAGCCCGCTCATTTCCTTGTACTCCCGCATGCCCTGGCACGAAGATGAAACTAATCTTTGCCAGCCGAGACCGCCTCGAGAGGCAGCAACCACTCTCTTCGGATCGACTCCTTCTCTATCCTCTTGATCATGTTCATTGAGTCGCTAAGGAAACATGCCCCAGTGAATGTCTGTGTCTCGAGCCATGTTATTGCTTTAAGAAGAAGAAATTGATGAAGATGAAGAATGAGTTCTTAACCAAAAACCTACAACTAGCCACTCTGAAGCAAAAACAATGCTATCAAAGTGCTTCAACTGGTATGAAATGCAAGAGGAGGACAATGCAACACAGATCCTACTTCTGCGTGAGGTACGGAACATCGCCGCGCAGAAAGCTCGAGCCTCAAAAACAAAAGAAGGAGATGACAGATTATTTTTAAGTAAAGTAGGTTTACAGTATTACAATACATTTATGTGCATTACTACTCTTATACTGAACTTTATATTGTAAAATGTAATGCAATATGTATGTATTAATCACGTTTAAAGTATTTAATTTTCATATTCGTCCCAAGCCCGCAGTGAAATCACGTTACTGTAATATGTATTAAGAGACTTATGTTATCCGTCTTTTCGGTTATCCGTCACAGCCCTGGTTCGGGCGGTGGCGGTTAATCGAAGTGTTACTGTAAATTTCTTAAATATCTTATATTCAACACGTACAGCAATACTATACAATATGTAACCATACAAGTGTATGTAGAAATGAACACAGAATTTAAATCTGCATCATAGCGTACAGCAGGATTGCTAATAACAGGGGTAATAAACACATTTACTCACCCTATGCCAAAATACGGAAATGTTTGTCCCCATACACAACTTTAAAAGCTCCAACAGGTGTTGTCACTTAGACTAACGGGAATCTGCCACGAGTCTGTGATATGATAGGGCCATTACATTTGTAAACTTGAATGCACTAGAGGAATATTTTCCTCCTTTAGCTGGCGACGAACACAGGCATCGAACCCTCGCCCGACCGCGTTTTGACATTATCAGCGCAGCTTGCTATCAATTACACTAACACGCCCGCTACTTAGACTTCTTATTCTTCAGCGTTCCGAGCCATTGAGGTTCTTTGCTGCAGATAACAAGCCGTCTCCATTCGACTCTCTGGTTGACCTTCTCTTGCCAGTCGCTGATTCCAAGTCCTTGTAGGTCTGTATATATATTATCTCTCCACCGTCTTCTTGGTCTACGGGGTCAACGGTCATTTATTTCCTGAGTGTAAGCGAGTTTTGTTTCCCTATTGTCTTCCATTCTTTCTATATGCCCCAGCCATTGTAGTCTATTAGCCTTCATGATACCAGTGATTAGCGGGGACTTAAACAGATCATAAATGTCTTTGTTACTTCTTCTTTTCCACTCTCCACTTTGTGTATCCCTAATGGGTCCAAAGATGCGTCTTAAAACTTTGTTCTCAGAGGTTTGTAACAAGGCTTCGTATCCTTTCGTTGTACTCCAGATTTCAGAGCCATAGAGCACAACAAATGCTACTTAGACTAACATCAGTAAAATAGCTCGCTGTAGTCTTCCTTAATGTTCACATGATATTTACGTTTATAAGAAATATGCCAGGGGTGTGCAACATCGCCATTTTCTACTGGCGCAAGAAAATCCTAAGAGCATCGGCACAGTTCATTTCCGTTTAAATGTACAAGCCTAACAAGGTTTCCTGACAACGTATATTTGTAAACGTGGTATAAACATACAACTAGATCCTTGCTTATGCTTTGGAGTTCGTGCGCTGTAACAAGATTCTTCTTGTGTGGTCTATTGGGGGAGGGGGGGGGGGGGGAGCTAGCTGGTGCAGTTATAGAGAAGTCTACGCACAATTCAAGTAATTCATTACAAAACAAAACAATAAAATACTTACTCCAATTTTCCTTTAATATATTTTGTTTCGTTTCCTTTTTCCTATCTCCCCATCCCGGTGACACGTGTTGAGATAAATCTAAGTTTTTATTCTCTTCACCCGGCATTCCTGAATAACTATGACGGCTTCCTGTTGATGTGTGTAAACATTAAACTGTGACCTTCTTTTTAGAAGGCCACCATTGCTCTTTCAGTCGTTTATGAACTTTTGAAACATTCTTTTGTTTGTTTTAAATATTATTCAACCGTTTTGGTGTAGCGGTTTTGCACTGGGTTACATATATGCTAGCCTACGGTTCGGTACTCTATAGTCGGATGAATTCAACCTCGACTCTTCCTCTGCTGCGTTCGTCCGGTATTTTGTTTTAGACTTGATTGCGTTGTGCATGTTTACAGTAGAGCTGCGATATTTGCACATTTCGGCAGACACATTTGTTTTTTTTTTCAAGAATTTGTCGACCTGGTTATATTCCCGGGTGATTCCTAGGACGTTCGACTCTCACTGTTGTAGTGTTATCCCCATCCCAGCTGGCCCACTTAGAACAGCTGAAGACATCCCGGTCAGCCTCAAGGAAGGCCATGGGAATTCCCCGCCCTCCAAGGAAGGGTCCATAATGGGTTCAATCTCATAAACTGGGTAACATATTTCTCTGAGAAATTGAATGCAGCTGGCGTTATATTGACAGTATCTGTAATGTGACTACAAAACAAAAATGTCATTGACTTTACTAATGGCATTACTGGACTCTATATTGGAATTTCAACTGACACTTATCAGTGATAGGGCATCGAGAGTCGGACTTTCGAGAGGTAATTGTATATGCGCATGCGCGCATGTGCGTGTGCATACAAAGTTAAAAGTTAGTTGCATATCCTTTACATGACGTAGCAGTCAACACCAGCATTATTTGCTGTTGTGATCTCTTTGCAAGTTTACGTTCAATAGTTTGCCATTGCTTTCTGAACGACGGCTCACATACATTTCCGTAAGAAACCAACACAACGCGATCCATTGCCGAATCTGGCGCAGCTGTGTTTCGTACGTTGGTTTACGGAATTACGAACAGCTTCCTTTACACCTTCGCCAGGGAGAACGGCAATATGCAAACTGCTGAACGTAAACTTTCCCAGGAATCATGAACAGTCAAAATGCTGGGGTTGACTGCTACGTCCTGTAAAGGATATGCAACTAACTATGTTGAAATACGATGTTGTGTATTTAGGGAAAGCAGGGAAGAGACCAAGGGGAAGACAGAGAAGTAAAAACCTGGATGGCTTGGCCACGTGGCATGGTCGAGACAGGACCATGAAGCTGATCCACGTCTCTGGTGATCGAGTGAGATGGCAGAACATGACCGCCCACGCTTAACGGTATGGCACGTGATGGATGGATGGATGGATGGATGGATGGATGGATGGGTGGATGGATGTAGGCTGCTTAGAAAATAAACATGAAAGGCCCTTTTACACAATTTAAGACCTATTTGACATATGGTGCTGGTCCCATTATGTTTATAGATCAATAGGTATTCTGAGGATGAGGTGAGTAGTATGTAATGATGCCTACACCCCCCCCCCCCTGGAGAAGGTGCGGGAAGGTGCGCACCTGAAGGTGCCGAAGGTGCTTGTTGTGAAGGTGTCTGAAGGTGCGGGTCATGTCCGCTCCTTCTGTGGTGTGATATTGACTCCTCCTAACACCTGCCTAGTTGTGTCTTTGGCTTGTTAAGCTCGGTATTTTTGGCGGGTAAATTTTTTTAAAAAAGAAAAAAGTCTGATCTAATGGGTGATGGGTCTCATCATGTGTGTGTCGTGTCTTCGGTCAGGGTGGAGTGGAAGGAGTCGGTGTAAATAGTAAGCGCAAAGAAGGTGGTGGTGTCCCCCATGTAGTGGTCACATGACCGGTCAGCACCCGAGTGACCACGAGTCCGATCATCGGTGTAACGAGTAGCGGGGTATCTACTGGTGCTAACAACGGACAACCGACTGATGTCCTTAAAATGTCAAAACTTAAAAAACACACAGAGATGTACATGCACAATGTGGGACAAAAAATCAATACTGATTCTCGTAACAACTAATCCAGGGGCTTATCGTCGTCGTAATGAACTAGGTGGGTTATTAATAATGCTATATATAAACCGGGCGGGGTGGTCGGGGCCAGCGCGGGCGACGAACGCGGGGGCGACCACGACCGGGTGGTCGCGTGGGCGCGGGTTCGAACCCTCGAGCCGCTCCGGGTGTCATATGAAAGTTGTAATAAGTAAAAATGTAAATAATTCGGATGTATGAGCTATAGTGGTTCGTAGTGGTTTATACATTATCATCATATAAATTACACCGCTTCAAATGAAAACCTTAGCAAAGAAAAGATGGCCGAAGTAAAGGTTGTGGTGGGCGTGGCTTAGTGTTATACATTGTTATGGAGTGGGTGAGTGAAAGTGTAGCTAGGTAAGTGCTTTCCAAATACTTTCTCCATACGGTATCAGATCGTTAAAGAGAAACCTTAGAGAAAAGATGGCCGTCGATGTCCTCCGTAGGTGCCGGGTTCGAATCCCAGTTGGGCGATCTAGTGGTAGAAGAAATATTGACTTAATGTACTTGTTACTTAGTTGTGATGGCGATAGCTGGTGGTAGTAATAGGCTATGTGTAGCAAAGGAGAGGTGGTGTGTTGGTTGAAGCTTAGGTGGTACCCCAGACGAGATGACAGGTTCGAATCTCGGTGCTGTGCTACAGGGAAGGGTAATAGGCGTCAGCGTGTGGGGTGTCTAGCTGGTCATACGGGTTATGATTAGGGACAGTCTGTCTCTCCGTGTCGCTGTGTCCACAAGTCCAAGGGAAAAACAGGCATCCGACTTCACAGCTTAACTTAACATAACAAATTGGAGAACATAAGATACCCATACACGTCGCCAGCTGTTACAAAACCAATAATAGCCAGCTGTATATATGAATAATCCTGGGGGGATTATCGCCGTCGATAGAAAGGAGTTGGGAAAGCAATAATACTCGTCATATCTTCGGGGAGGGGCTATAACATATGTCGTCTAAACCCAAGGTATATCTCCTGTAATATAAGGTGGTCGGAAAACCAATATCACTAGCCTCGATTCGTCTCATAATCGCGACCAGTGGCTTAAAGACTTAACCGTTATTGCAGACGCAGCTGTGTGCAGACTAATCTACCAGGTCACGTGGTCTAGGCCATATCGACAAAAACGGGGTATAAATGCTAAGGAATATTCACTGTACAAAACAGTTTCTACCAGCCGATCAGAGCGAGGAAACCAGACAGGACAACCTCTTGATACGAGTCCACAGCAGCAGATATCGTGTATAAAAGACGACCAACCTATATCATATACACCAAAAACAGAGCTCACCATGTGGCAAGGCATTAATGGTAAGTTGGACTTTGATAAATCTTTCACATTTTTGTTATGTTTCTTCACATCGACACGTTGTTAACCTAACAATACTAGTATAATACAGGGGGATATATAGGCCTAGACGTATATAACAGCTGAGGAACAACACAATAGGTTCGTAACAGTTCATATTAGGCTGTGTCAAAATGATGTGAACATAGCGTTACGGTGGTACCTTAATATACACTAGTAGTATTGGGTAGTCGTATGGGGAGTCAGAATTGTGTCTGGTGAGGTCTACATGGCCATGTTCGCTATGACTGTACGGTCTTATAAAAAGGAGGGGGTCATATCCGATCCAGAGCTAATAATGATATTAGGTGTTCCCTGTACAGATGGTATAGTACCTTATTTTTATCTATGTTTTACAGATACGGATGACCAGGAAGTCCTAATTCGGAAACTGTGGGGTCTATTAAGAGCGGAACCACACAGCGATTGCCTGGACTGCGCTATTCGCAATATGCAGCAAGCCCAGCCACTCATGGATTCGCTTATGGAGTCTTGGGTTAAAAGAGATAGTTTTTATGATCTAGTAAAGTGTCGACTGCAGTCTGTACTACAAGAACACTTTACCAAGGAGGACATAATCACGCTAAGTCTCAGTAGACTTGAGGCATGTCTCCACGAATATAACGACGAACACGCAACTCCCGAGCCCTCGCCAACCAACAACGAACGTCCATCGCCACCAACATCACCGTACCTCCTTAACGTTCAGTCAATCCACACTGGTGGATGGGTGGTAAGCGGCTACATTTAGGTCGTCAATAACGGAACAAAGCTCAATATAAATATACGTCGTTGTAGTGTTCTGTCTTCTCACGGTGTGTTTCATAGGGGTGGCTACAGAGTGGTATATCACTCGAATGATCGTTTACTGACACAAACACCCTACATTCATCAGGGCTCTCACTAGTGGTAAATCGATGTCTCCTAGTGTGAAAAGCGTGAATATCAGCGCACAAGCTATCACAGTGTTGTGACCAAGTGCAACTGTTATTATTCGTGAAGAACACAGACTAAGCCCGCCTTATAAGTTCGGTGACATTGGTATCAATTCCTAAGTCGGTCAACACGAAAAAGATGTCTACGCCACCAACAGACCCTCATAAGGTTGCCATAAGACCGGTTGTCACTAAAAATTATACGCTGAACCAAGAAAGAGTAGTTAGGAACAAAATCAACAGAGATACAACCCGGCTGGTTTACTCGTTAAACGTACAAACTCCGGTCAATGTGGTACTATAACATTTGACAGTACAAGTCACTATGAGTCATTTTGAACCCGTATGTTTAGCTATTACAAGAGGCAACGCATTGAAACCAAACAAGGCATGAATGGGGTGCCAGTGGAAGACCTGTTTTCAACACCGTTGGCTAAATTCCCTATATAGCACAGGACATATGAAACTTTTTCGCTCAAGGAAAGATTGACAATATTAATTCTTGGTTAGAAATAGACGTTATCGGTCTTGAAGGACGAGATACAGACGAGTAAACACACAAACAACCTGCCCAAGTCAAAGATATGATCGGTCAGTAGATCAGTAAACAACTTGAACATTAAAATATTCTTGGACACTAAAAAATTCTTGTGCTTGCTGTTTTCACAGGTGTGGTAAACTGATCAACTAGGTGAAATATAAAGACGCTGCATTCTCACAGACCGTGTACCAAGCTACTGCTATCAACCAACTAGTATCAAGACATCGTATTGGCACCCAGAAGCATTATGCCCACTCCAAAGAAAGAAGGCCACCGGTGTATCACCTGTGGGAAAGTATTTACTGAAAAATACAATCTCACACGCCACACTAATACAGTTCACAATTCCACAACCCACAAATGCCACAGCTGTGGGCGTTTGTATCAACGAAAAGACAATTTACATCGTCATATAAGAGCACATCATCAGAAGCCCTTAGACACCTCTCAAGCAGGGAAAAACACTACTGCTCACATAGTAACAGAGGAAACGGATGTCCAACAAAAAGATAGAGCCAAATTGACAGCCCTTAGGAATTACTGCAAGGCGCTGTCGATCATGTTACCCAACCAGGTATTCGTATTAGAAAAAAGAGAAGACCAACAACAATGGGTGCTCATGGACACGTATGATATTAGCGACTGACTACTCAGACAAGTGTATACGACTGGGTGATTGAAAATTAAAAGAGAAAACAAATGAAAATCTCTGTCTTTGTTATTTGATTTGTATCATTTTTGTAAACACTTGTCCTTTTGTACTTGTGACATTCTTCTGGTGTACTTGGCTCGTTTGCAGATATTTGTGTATTTGTACTTTTGTGGTATTGTACTTGTGTATGTGATTCTGTCTCGCTATACCAAAGTGTATTTATTCCTGTCTCTCTGTTCCAATGTGTACTGGTGGTCCACTGTGTGCATGTCTCGTTTATTATTGTTTGTGTGCATCAATTGTTCCACAACCAACATTTCACATCCAGACAAAAGTACAGGTTCTATGTACCACTCCAACAGTCAAATAAGAAAAACTGTTAGCCAAACTGATAAAACTGTTGGCCAAAATAAGAAACGGCTCGACCAACTTTATAAAAGGTAGGAAAATTGTTAGCCAAACTGACAAAACAGTTGGCCAAAATAAGAAACACCTCGACCAATATTATAAAAAGTAGGAAAAATTGTAACCAAATTAATTAAAAATGTTGACAAAAATAGGAAATAGCTCGACAAAACTTATGAAAAGTAGGAAAATTGTTCGTCAAATGTGAAAAATATTGGGCAAGTAGGAAATCATGTTAACCAAAGGTGAAAACTATTGACCAAGTAAAGAAACTTCTCGTCTAAACTCATAAAAAGTAGGAAAATTTGTTAGCCAAATGGGAAAAATGGTGGCCAAATACAGAAATATCTCGACCAAACTAATAAACATTAGGAAAATGTGCTAGCCAAAGGTGAAAATATTGGTCAAGTAAAGAAATATCTCAGCCGATTTATAACAAGTAAGAAAACATGCTAGTAAAATCAAGAAATATGTCGACCGAAGTAATACAATAGGCAAAACGATGGACAAACTTATAAAGATATCGACCGTTATAAAAATATGTGTTACCCAAATTAGGAAAAATATTGCCCAAGTTTTGAAATATCTCGACCAAACTTACAAACAGTAGGAAAATATGTCGACTACAATAGGAATATTTGTTAGCCAAAGATGAAAAATAGTGGCCAAGTAAAGAAATATCGCATCCAAACTTTTTTAAATGTATGAAAATGTGTTAGCCAAAGGTGAAAACTGTTGACAAGTAAAGAAACTTCTCGGCCAAACTCATAAAAAGGTAGGAAACTTTGTTAACCAAATGTGAAAAAATATTGTTCCAAGTAAAGACATGTTTCAACTAATCTTATAAATATATCGCCCAAACTTATAAACATTAGGAAAATGTGTTAACCAAATGGGAAAAAATATTGACCAAGTGAAGAAATATCTCAACCATACTTATGAAAAGGAGGAAAATATGTTAACCTAATGGGAAAAACAATTGCGAAGTGAAGAAAAATTTACACAAAACTTATAAAACTTAGGAAAATGTGTTAACCTAAGGAGAAAAATATTGACCAAGTAAAGACAAATTTACACCAAACTTCTGAAAAGTAGGAACATTTGTTAACCAAAAGGGAAAAATATGGGGTAAACTATGAAATATGTTGACCCAAGTAAGAAAATGTTAGCCAAAGGGGGGAAAATGTTGGCCAAAACATGAAACATCTTAACCAAACTTATAAATATCTCGTGTAAACTTTTAAATAAGTAGGGAAAAAAAAATATTGCTTCTGTAGTTATGTCAAAAGTATCTTGAACTTTTATCAGAACAGACATTTCACAAGACATAATCATCAACGTCAACACTTTCCCTCTTTTACATTACCGAAAGTTTCAACTTACCATTCCAACGTATCTGCTAAAGACGCACTTATACATACTAATCACCCATCTCTTCACACTCTTTGTTCTTTCTTTCTAACACAAAGTGTCTCTGTCTTTCATAGATAACTTCACAACTTTTCCATGTCACATCACCAAGATACTCCAAACCTTCGTTGCACATGAGTTCTAATGAAACAGTCATAACAACATTTATGGTAATGCAGTCTGTGGCTCCACCTGGGATAGTTTCAATATCATCTGAGTATTCATCAGCAAAGAGCTATTACCCATGGCTGACATCTTCAACTTTCTATACCACAATGACTTCTACACTAACCTTCCATTGTTCCATCTTTCAACAATACAAAGGGTGGTCTCGAAGTTTAGCTAACATAACATTTTGTACTTTGTCCACCGCTTTCACACTTTGTCATTTCACAGCTGCAATAACGACAAGTCTGCAACCAACACTGTCTGTTATGAAGTCGACCTTTCTTAAAACCACGTCTGTCTTAATGAGCCCTTGAATACCCTCTACCAGATCTTATAACCGACTTTCAACGTTTCATACCAAATAACATTAACACTCTCTTTGATTACAGAACAACCGATTTTCTGCTGACTAGGCAGGTTTCCCAATCTAATGGAGATACATCACCTGTCCCCCTAACATACTAGGCGGTATTCTAGACAATGAATATGGTCATCAACCATCACCCCTAAGAAGAACTTGAAAACAGCAACAGAGCTTGGGTTCCTGAGACGAATTCCTTGGACTACCAGAGTAACTAACGCTGATCGCCTAAAAGAGCCTACAAAACATAGAGCCTTATATACATCAAACACAACAAACTCTTTCTTACTAACCCTAACCCTAACTATACATCATCTAACCCTAACACTAAACCTAACCCCTAACCCTAACTTTAACCCCTAACCCTAACCCTAACTATACATCAATCACAACAAATTCTTTCTTAAGAGACATAGATACAAACCAGTGTCAGAAATGTGAAAAGTTAAAATTTAATTAAAATTTAAAACTAATAAATAGCAATTTTATTGCCCGCTTCACTTAATATACAGATATAGCCTAAGTATAGGTGTAAGTTAGGTATAGGACGTATATCGAGCTTACATCTTGCGCAATAAAATTGCTATTTATTAGTTTTAAATTTTAATTAAATTTTAACTTTTCACATTTCTGACACTGGTTTGTATCTATGTCTCTTAAGAAAGAATTTGTTGTGATTGATGTATAGTTAGGGTTAGGGTTAGGGGTTAAAGTTAGGGTTAGGGGTTAGGTTTAGTGTTAGGGTTAGATGATGTATAGTTAGGGTTAGGGTTAGTAAGAAAGAGTTTGTTGTGTTTGATGTATATAAGGCTCTATGTTTTGTAGGCTCTTTTAGGCGATCAGCGTTAGTTACTCTGGTAGTCCAAGGAATTCGTCTCAGGAACCCAAGCTCTGTTGCTGTTTTCAAGTTCTTCTTAGGGGTGATGGTTGATGACCATATTCATTGTCTAGAATACCGCCTAGTATGTTAGGGGGACAGGTGATGTATCTCCAATAGATTGGGAAACCTGCCTAGTCAGCAGAAAATCGGTTGTTCTGTAATCAAAGAGAGTGTTAATGTTATTTGGTATGAAACGTTGAAAGTCGGTTATAAGATCTGGTAGAGGGTATTCAAGGGCTCATTAAGACAGACGTGGTTTTAAGAAAGGTCGACTTCATAACAGACAGTGTTGGTTGCAGACTTGTCGTTATTGCAGCTGTGAAATGACAAAGTGTGAAAGCGGTGGACAAAGTACAAAATGTTATGTTAGCTAAACTTCGAGACCACCCTTTGTATTGTTGAAAGATGGAACAATGGAAGGTTAGTGTAGAAGTCATTGTGGTATAGAAAGTTGAAGATGTCAGCCATGGGTAATAGCTCTTTGCTGATGAATACTCAGATGATATTGAAACTATCCCAGGTGGAGCCACAGACTGCATTATCATAAATGTTGTTATGACTGTTTCATTAGAACTCATGTGCAATGAAGGTTTGGAGTATCTTGGTGATGTGACATGGAAAAGTTGTGAAGTTATCTATGAAAGACAGAGACACTTTGTGTTAGAAAGAAAGAACAAAGAGTGTGAAGAGATGGGTGATTAGTATGTATAAGTGCGTCTTTAGCAGATACGTTGGAATGGTAAGTTGAAACTTTCGGTAATGTAAAAGAGGGAAAGTGTTGACGTTGATGATTATGTCTTGTGAAATGTCTGTTCTGATAAAAGTTCAAGATACTTTTGACATAACTACAGAAGCAATATTTTTTTTTCCCTACTTATTTAAAAGTTTACACGAGATATTTATAAGTTTGGTTAAGATGTTTCATGTTTTGGCCAACATTTTCCCCCCTTTGGCTAACATATTTTCTTACTTGGGTCAACATATTTCATAGTTTAGCCCACATATTTTTCCCTTTTGGTTAACAAATGTTCCTACTTTTCAGAAGTTTGGTGTAAATTTGTCTTTACTTGGTCAATATTTTTCTCCTTAGGTTAACACATTTCCCTAAGTTTTATAAGTTTTGTGTAAATTTTTCTTCACTTCGCAATTGTTTTTCCCATTAGGTTAACATATTTTCCTCCTTTTCATAAGTATGGTTGAGATATTTCTTCACTTGGTCAATATTTTTTCCCATTTGGTTAACACATTTTCCTAATGTTTATAAGTTTGGGCGATATATTTATAAGATTAGTTGAAACATGTCTTTACTTGGAACAATATTTTTTCACATTTGGTTAACAAAGTTTCCTACCTTTTTATGAGTTTGGCCGAGAAGTTTCTTTACTTGTCAACAGTTTTCACCTTTGGCTAACACATTTTCATACATTTAAAAAAGTTTGGATGCGATATTTCTTTACTTGGCCACTATTTTTCATCTTTGGCTAACAAATATTCCTATTGTAGTCGACATATTTTCCTACTGTTTGTAAGTTTGGTCGAGATATTTCAAAACTTGGGCAATATTTTTCCTAATTTGGGTAACACATATTTTTATAACGGTCGATATCTTTATAAGTTTGTCCATCGTTTTGCCTATTGTATTACTTCGGTCGACATATTTCTTGATTTTACTAGCATGTTTTCTTACTTGTTATAAATCGGCTGAGATATTTCTTTACTTGACCAATATTTTCACCTTTGGCTAGCACATTTTCCTAATGTTTATTAGTTTGGTCGAGATATTTCTGTATTTGGCCACCATTTTTCCCATTTGGCTAACAAATTTTCCTACTTTTTATGAGTTTAGACGAGAAGTTTCTTTACTTGGTCAATAGTTTTCACCTTTGGTTAACATGATTTCCTACTTGCCCAATATTTTTCACATTTGACGAACAATTTTCCTACTTTTCATAAGTTTTGTCGAGCTATTTCCTATTTTTGTCAACATTTTTAATTAATTTGGTTACAATTTTTCCTACTTTTTATAATATTGGTCGAGGTGTTTCTTATTTTGGCCAACTGTTTTGTCAGTTTGGCTAACAATTTTCCTACCTTTTATAAAGTTGGTCGAGCCGTTTCTTATTTTGGCCAACAGTTTTGTCAGTTTGGCTAACAGTTTTTCTTATTTGACTGTTGGAGTGGTACATAGAACCTGTACTTTTGTCTGGATGTGAAATGTTGGTTGTGGAACAATTGATGCACACAAACAATAATAAACGAGACATGCACACAGTGGACCACCAGTACACATTGGAACAGAGAGACAGGAATAAATACACTTTGGTATAGCGAGACAGAATCACATACACAAGTACAATACCACAAAAGTACAAATACACAAATATCTGCAAACGAGCCAAGTACACCAGAAGAATGTCACAAGTACAAAAGGACAAGTGTTTACAAAAATGATACAAATCAAATAACAAAGACAGAGATTTTCATTTGTTTTCTCTTTTAATTTTCAATCACCCAGTCGTATACACTTGTCTGAGTAGTCAGTCGCTAATATCATACGTGTCCATGAGCACCCATTGTTGTTGGTCTTCTCTTTTTTCTAATACGAATACCTGGTTGGGTAACATGATCGACAGCGCCTTGCAGTAATTCCTAAGGGCTGTCAATTTGGCTCTATCTTTTTGTTGGACATCCGTTTCCTCTGTTACTATGTGAGCAGTAGTGTTTTTCCCTGCTTGAGAGGTGTCTAAGGGCTTCTGATGATGTGCTCTTATATGACGATGTAAATTGTCTTTTCGTTGATACAAACGCCCACAGCTGTGGCATTTGTGGGTTGTGGAATTGTGAACTGTATTAGTGTGGCGTGTGAGATTGTATTTTTCAGTAAATACTTTCCCACAGGTGATACACCGGTGGCCTTCTTTCTTTGGAGTGGGCATAATGCTTCTGGGTGCCAATACGATGTCTTGATACTAGTTGGTTGATAGCAGTAGCTTGGTACACGGTCTGTGAGAATGCAGCGTCTTTATATTTCACCTAGTTGATCAGTTTACCACACCTGTGAAAACAGCAAGCACAAGAATTTTTTAGTGTCCAAGAATATTTTAATGTTCAAGTTGTTTACTGATCTACTGACCGATCATATCTTTGACTTGGGCAGGTTGTTTGTGTGTTTACTCGTCTGTATCTCGTCCTTCAAGACCGATAACGTCTATTTCTAACCAAGAATTAATATTGTCAATCTTTCCTTGGGCGAAAAAGTTTCATATGTCCTGTGCTATATAGGGAATTTAGCCAACGGTGTTGAAAACAGGTCTTCCACTGGCACCCCATTCATGCCTTGTTTGGTTTCAATGCGTTGCCTCTTGTAATAGCTAAACATACGGGTTCAAAATGACTCATAGTGACTTGTACTGTCAAATGTTATAGTACCACATTGACCGGAGTTTGTACGTTTAACGAGTAAACCAGCCGGGTTGTATCTCTGTTGATTTTGTTCCTAACTACTCTTTCTTGGTTCAGCGTAAATTTTTTAGTGACAACCGGTCTTATGGCAACCTTATGAGGGTCTGTTGGTGGCGTAGACATCTTTTTCGTGTTGACCGACTTAGGAATTGATACCAATGTCACCGAACTTATAAGGCGGGCTTAGTCTGTGTTCTTCACGAATAATAACAGTTGCACTTGGTCACAACACTGTGATAGCTTGTGCGCTGATATTCACGCTTTTCACACTAGGAGACATCGATTTACCACTAGTGAGAGCCCTGATGAATGTAGGGTGTTTGTGTCAGTAAACGATCATTCGAGTGATATACCACTCTGTAGCCACCCCTATGAAACACACCGTGAGAAGACAGAACACTACAACGACGTATATTTATATTGAGCTTTGTTCCGTTATTGACGACCTAAATGTAGCCGCTTACCACCCATCCACCAGTGTGGATTGACTGAACGTTAAGGAGGACGGTGATGTTGGTGGCGATGGACGTTCGTTGTTGGTTGGCGAGGGCTCGGGAGTTGCGTGTTCGTCGTTATATTCGTGGAGACATGCCTCAAGTCTACTGAGACTTAGCGTGATTATGTCCTCCTTGGTAAAGTGTTCTTGTAGTACAGACTGCAGTCGACACTTTACTAGATCATAAAAACTATCTCTTTTAACCCAAGACTCCATAAGCGAATCCATGAGTGGCTGGGCTTGCTGCATATTGCGAATAGCGCAGTCCAGGCAATCGCTGTGTGGTTCCGCTCTTAATAGACCCCACAGTTTCCGAATTAGGACTTCCTGGTCATCTGTATCTGTAAAACATAGATAAAAATAAGGTACTATACCATCTGTACAGGGAACACATAATATCATTATTAGCTCTGGATCGGATATGACCCCCTCCTTTTTATAAGACCGTACAGTCATAGCGAACATGGCCATGTAGACCTCACCAGACACAATTCTGACTCCCCATACGACTACCCAATACTACTAGTGTATATTAAGGTACCACCGTAACGCTATGTTCACATCATTTTGACACAGCCTAATATGAACTGTTACGAACCTATTGTGTTGTTCCTCAGCTGTTATATACGTCTAGGCCTATATATCCCCCTGTATTATACTAGTATTGTTAGGTTAACAACGTGTCGATGTGAAGAAACATAACAAAAATGTGAAAGATTTATCAAAGTCCAACTTACCATTAATGCCTTGCCACATGGTGAGCTCTGTTTTTGGTGTATATGATATAGGTTGGTCGTCTTTTATACACGATATCTGCTGCTGTGGACTCGTATCAAGAGGTTGTCCTGTCTGGTTTCCTCGCTCTGATCGGCTGGTAGAAACTGTTTTGTACAGTGAATATTCCTTAGCATTTATACCCCGTTTTTGTCGATATGGCCTAGACCACGTGACCTGGTAGATTAGTCTGCACACAGCTGCGTCTGCAATAACGGTTAAGTCTTTAAGCCACTGGTCGCGATTATGAGACGAATCGAGGCTAGTGATATTGGTTTTCCGACCACCTTATATTACAGGAGATATACCTTGGGTTTAGACGACATATGTTATAGCCCCTCCCCGAAGATATGACGAGTATTATTGCTTTCCCAACTCCTTTCTATCGACGGCGATAATCCCCCCAGGATTATTCATATATACAGCTGGCTATTATTGGTTTTGTAACAGCTGGCGACGTGTATGGGTATCTTATGTTCTCCAATTTGTTATGTTAAGTTAAGCTGTGAAGTCGGATGCCTGTTTTTCCCTTGGACTTGTGGACACAGCGACACGGAGAGACAGACTGTCCCTAATCATAACCCGTATGACCAGCTAGACACCCCACACGCTGACGCCTATTACCCTTACCTGTAGCACAGCACCGAGCTTCGAACCTGTCATCTCGTCTGGGGTACCACCTAAGCTTCAACCAACACACCACCTCTCCTTTGCTACACATAGCCTATTACTACCACCAGCTATCGCCATCACAACTAAGTAACAAGTTACTAAGTCAATATTTCTTATACCACTAGATCGCCCCACTGGGACTCGAACCCGGCACCTACGGAGGACATCGACGGCCATCTTTACTTGTTTCTCTAAGGTTTCTCTTTAACGATCTGATACCGTATGGAGAAAGTATTTGGAAGCACTTACCTAGCTACACTTTCACTCACCCACTCCATAACAATGTATAACACTAAGCCACACCCACCACAACCTTTACTTCGGCCATCTTTTCTTTGCTAAGGTTTTCTTTTGAAGCGGTGTAATTTATATGATGATAATGTATAAGCCACTACGAACCACTATAGCTCATACATCCGAATTATTTACATTTTTACTTATTACAACTTTCATATGACACCCGGAGCGGCTCGAGGGTTCGAACCCGCGCCCACGCGACCACCCGGTCGTGGTCGCCCCCGCGTTCGTCGCCCGCGCTGGCCCCGACCACCCCGCCCGGTTTATATATAGCATTATTAATAACCCACCTAGGTCATTACGACGACGATAAGCCCTGGATTAGTTGTTACGAGAATCAGTATTGATTTTTTGTACCACATTGTGCATGTACATCTCTGTGTGTTTTTGTAAGTTTTGACATTTTAAGGACTCAGTCGGTTGTCCGTTGTTAGCACCAGTAGATACCCCGCTACTCGTTACACCGATGATCGGACTCGTGGTCACTCGGGTGCTGACCGGTCATGTGACCACTACATGGGGGACACCACCACCTTCTTTGCGCTTACTATTTACACCGACTCCTTCCGCTCCACCCTGACCGAAGACACGACACACACATGATGAGACCCATCACCCATTAGATCAGACTTTTTTCTTTTTTTAAAAAAATTTACCCGCCAAAAATTTGGAACTTAACTAGCCAATTCACACCTAGTCCGCCGTATTGTAGTGCTAGCACACCACAGACTGCCGGCATTTGTGACCTTCCCGCACCTTCCCAGGCGTTATTCATTTGAAACTCTTGGCACATCTGCCCGGCAGTCGAGCTCTAGCCACTACAATTTACTGCGGACTTTAGTATGTTCAGCCTGATTCATGTAATTAGACTTCGTTGTTCTACTACAGTTCACTTCTAGATATCCCGTCTTCGACTCCTTCTTCTTAATTCTTCGCTTCTTAAGGGCTTCTCTCTCTTCTTATTCTGGATCTTCTTGGTGGTGGCTTCTAAAGTTCTTTAAATCTTCTTCTTCTTCTACTTCTTCTCGTTCTTCTTCTGCGATTATATGACTTCGAGTCGAAAGTATAGTTCTGAAATGCTGGTGTAGTGAATTCGTCTCTACGTATCCATTCTGCAATATTTAACCTTCATGCTGTGCCCTTCTGGTTCAATAAATTTATTTGATCACATGCCGGCCGTGAAAGTTTAAATTCTCCAAGTTTCTTTTATGGATTCCCAAGAGTTCAGACTCCTACGTAGTTCCCCCAGTCTGATAGAGTTCTCTAAAAAGAAGCGAGTCCTTGACTGAATGTCGCATTAAGGCCGGTGGTGTTTCTCCCGATTTCATGTGGTGGCTCTAAAGTAAATCTAACCGTGCCAAAATATGATCGAGAAAGTATAGATTTTTAAATGCTGGTGCTGAATTCAATCTCTACGATCCATTTGCAAAAGTTTTAAAACCTTCAAGCAGTGACTCTGGAATAAATTTATAAGATCACAGTCTGGCCGGGAAAGTATAAATCTCCAAGCAAGGATCATGGCGTCAAGATCCTACGATCCCAGTCTGATAGATAAAAAGAGATCACTGGGCGGTGGTGCTCCAGTCAGTCCCTAAGACCTGACAGATAAGAAGAGATCACCGAGCAGTGGTGCTCCAGTCAGTCCCTAAGACCACAGTTTGATAAATAAGTAGCGATGACCTTGCAGTGGTGCTCCAATCATTTCCTAAGATCACAGTCTGACAGATAAGAAGAGATTACCAAGCGGTGGTGCTCCAGTCCTTCCTAGGACCTGACAGATAAGTAGAGATCGTCAAGCGGTTTGCTCCAGTCAGTCCCTAAGACCACATCTTGGTCGGGAAAGTAAACATCTCCAGGCTGTGACCCTATCGTCAGTCTATAAGACCATAATTTTGCCGGGAAAGTAGAAATGTTCAAGCGGTGGTCCTCTAATCAGTCTATAAGACCACAGTCTGATCGGGAAAGTAGAAATCTCCCAGCAGTGGCTCACTAATCAGTCTACAATACCACAATCTGCGGGAAAGTAGAAAGCTCCAAGCAGTTGTGCTAAATCTAGTCTCTGGACCATCATCTGGCCGAGAAAGTAGGGATCCAAAAGAAAAACAAATCCTGCTCCATAAAACGCAACGTTAAACTCGGGTGTCACGACCGAAATAGCAGATATCGTGTCTTCACTAAACAGACGCGAATTAACCAACGCCTTTCTCTCAGACAACACTAGAAACAGGGATAAAGAATAGAAGCTTCGGTAGTCGTACTAGCCATAATTATGGATGTTTTTTACAAGCAGCCGTTAGTCGTTAGTCGCGATTCTAGCTTCACGCTAAAGGGTCACTCCATAATGCTCAGTTCCTGTGTCAGTGAATATCACACATAGTACTCCTCACTGTCCCATGTAAAAAGTGGAACGGACAGCAGCCCCGACAGACCAACAGCACGCACTTGCATACATGCATAAGGCCCCTGCCAGAATGCCAACACAACAGTCCGCCACTTAAATTATAGTTTATCGTCGATGGAAGCGGCAGTCACTATAGTGTGTTTTTTTTTGGTTGCCTCAATATAAAATTCAATATCTCAGTAACGGGCTGAGATAAAATGATGAGATTTAGTATATAACGTTATCATTATGTCCACCCAACAAAAAAATTTTTGTTCTGGAGATTTTACAGCAGATTTTAAAGTTAGCTTATATACGGTATATTAATTATGACTTAAAGATTACGTCCATGATTTTAACAGTTTTACAGCTTCCCCAAGATTCGACCCAAATTATTCAAAATTTTCACGTGACTTTCGTTTTCAAACAAACAGCGCGAAGATTCAGAGGCGTCTCCAAATGTGGGTTCTTTCATGAAACGTGATTATATAAATAAACTAGCTGACAAGGCCCGGTTTCTGGTGGAAATCAATCAATCAATCAATCTATCTATCTATCTATCTATCTATCTATCTATCTATCTATCTATCTATCTATCTATCTATCTATCTATCTATCTATCTATCTATCTGTCTATCTGTCTGTCTGTCTGTCTGTCTGTCTGTCTGCCTGTCTGTCTGTCTGTCTGCCGGTCGGCTGACCCATCCACCGACCGACCGACCGACCGACCGACCGACCGACCGACCGACCGACCGACCTACCGATATCTATCTATCTATCTATCTATCTATCTATCTATCTATCTATCTAATCTATCTATCTATCTATCTATCTATCTATCTATCTATCTGCCTGCATGCCAGCCCAAACACCCACCCACCGACAGACCGACCGACCTACCGATATCTATCTATCTATCTATCTATCTATCTATCTATCTATCTATCTATCTATCTATCTATCTATCTATCTATCTATCTATCTATCTATCTAAATAAATAAATAGTGTAGTTAACTGGAGTCATGCAAACCGCATGCAAATTAACATTACTAAAACAAAGTCTATGTTAATAGGAACCAGGCAAAGACTTCACACTCTAAACTCGCAGAGAACTCTTCAGCTACACATTGGCAGCACGCCTGTGGAAAGTGTCACCGAGCACAAGACACTGGGTGTTATCATAGATCAAAATCTAACTTTTAACTCACATGTTCATGCTCTAGTTAAACAAATAGCCAAAAAAGTATACCAACTTGCCAAAATTAAAAATTTCCTTGACGAAAACACAAGAAAGATATTCTATACTTCTCATATACAAACACATATTGATTACTGCTCCACAGTCTGGGATGGATGCTCCAAATCAATAACAAAACGCCTATATTCACTCCAGAAAAGGGCAGTGCGTTTAATTAATGGTGAAAAGCTTACCGACAATTCTAACCTATATAAACGTCTCCGGTTACTGCCACTCCACAAGCGCCTGCTTTTTAATAAGACCAAACTAATTCACAAAATCCTATTTCAAAATGCTCCAAGCTACCTTTGGCCATTGTTTAAATATAACGCTAGACATAGCGAACGACTAAATATACTTCATGTCCCTAAACCTAGGATAGACTTATATAAAACAAGCTTAGCATACTCTGCCGCTCAGTTGTGGAACAATCTTCCACAAGAAATCAAAGACACCACCAATCATGATACATACATTCGCAACCTGTTTGAACACTACCTTAGTACAGACTACATGCCCCCATAACAAACAACACAAAAAAGACAATAATGGTAACTTATCTCAAACGACAACTAGCCAAAAAACATTCCCTTATGTATGGCACGTTACACCCTCCTTAGGTATTTATAATGCCCATGTTAAACACTGCCTCAGTGAGTCATTTGTTATTGATTATTTTTCATGCGTTTTAATGTTCTTTTGTTGTCAAAAGTTGCTTCATAAGTGATGTTGAATGAAAGAATGTATGAGAGGAAATAGAGAAGAAGGGCAGAATGTCAGACGGGCCTGCGTGCCCAATTCTTAACCCTTTGAAAATAAAGACTTATTATTATTATTATTATTATTATTATTATTATTATTATTATTATTATTATTATTATCATTATTATCTATCTATCTTATCTAATCTATCTCTCTGTCTGTCTGCCTGTCTGCCTGCCTGCCGGCCCACCCACCCACCCACCGACCGATCGACCGACGTACCGATATCTATCTATCTATCTATTTATCTATTTATCTATCTATCTATCTATCTATCTATCTATCTATCTATCTATCTATCTATCTATCTATCTATCTATCTATCTATCTATCTATCTATCTATCCATCTATCTAATCTATCTAATCTATCTGTCTGTCTGTCTGCCTGCCTGCCGGCCCACCCACCCACATACCGACCGACCGACAGATATCTATCTATCTATCTATCTATCTATCTATCTATCTATCTATCTATCTATCTATCTATCTATCTATCTATCTATCTATCTATCTATCTATCTATCTGCCTGCCTGCCTGCCGGCCCGACCACCCACCCACCGACAGACCGACCGACCTACCGATATCTATCTATCTATCTATCTATCTATCTATCTATCTATCTATCAATCTATCTATCTATCTATCTAATCTATCTATCTATCAATCTATCTATCTAGTCTAGTCCTATCTATCTAATCTATCTGTCTGTCTGTCTGTCTGCCTACCTGCCTGCCGGCCCCCCCACCCACGACAACCGACCGACCGTACCGATATCTATCTATCTATCTATCTATCTATCTATCTATCTATCTATCTATCTATCTATCTATCTATCTATCTATCTATCTATCTATCTATCTATCTATCTATCTATCTATCTATCTATCTATCTATCTATCTATCTATCTATCTAATCTATCTGTCTGTCTGCCTGCCTGCCTGCCGACCCACCCACCCACCAACCGACCGACCGACCCACCGATCGACCGATCCACCCACTCTGCCAGCAGCCAGCCATCCATCCACCCACCTATCTTTCTGCCTACCTACCTACCTACCTACCTACCTACCTACCTACCTTCTGTCTGTCTGTCCGGGCCGCGTCATTCATTTTATTCGGAGACTGCCGAGGGTCGTCGCTGGAGCTACGGAGTTCGTGCTTTGTGCGACGCTTTCCGCGCTGCGGAAAGAAACTGAGCCTTATGGGATAAAAACCCGGTGCAATGCAGCCGATTCTGTCGACTGTAAGCTACTTCTTTGATTGCACCCACTCCCATACGAATCCAGATACGCCTTTGTTTGTCATCTGAATTTGCAGGTCCTCATTACCGTAAACATAACTTTTTTAACAAGAAATCACTAGTTGTTAAGCAAAACATCAAAGGAATGATGCCGCTTTTAATGATTTAAGTTGTTTTTGGACCTATCAAAGACATATTCCTTGGGTGGTGGTAAATATAAGACGGCTGGAAAGATATTCTATACTTCTCATATACAAACACATATTGATTACTGCTCCACAGTCTGGGATGGATGCTCCAAATCAATAACAAAACGCCTATATTCACTCCAGAAAAGGGCAGTGCGTTTAATTAATGGTGAAAAGCTTACCGACAATTCTAACCTATATAAACGTCTCCGGTTACTGCCACTCCACAAGCGCCTGCTTTTTAATAAGACCAAACTAATTCACAAAATCCTATTTCAAAATGCTCCAAGCTACCTTTGGCCATTGTTTAAATATAACGCTAGACATAGCGAACGACTAAATATACTTCATGTCCCTAAACCTAGGATAGACTTATATAAAACAAGCTTAGCATACTCTGCCGCTCAGTTGTGGAACAATCTTCCACAAGAAATCAAAGACACCACCAATCATGATACATAC